>JAHQIW010002610.1:0-11736 GCA_019055375.1 Parelaphostrongylus tenuis
ATATAATTCAAAAAAATTCAAAGAAGTCAACCGTCAAAAAAGCGACATCATTCTCTTGCAAAAAAAAAAACTTTGGTAGGATATTGGAATAGCGCTACACACAATAAAAAACTGAGGCACACCACTGCCTGCTATTCGAGGAAAACTGAAAAGTTGTTGTAGTGAAATTGAAAAAATCGTTTGAATTTGAAAAGTTTGAAAAGAAAAGTAAAAAAAAATTGAATATAAGAAACCTTGTCGTGAACGACAACAGAAACCTTCGGCGGATCTTTGTCCTCATTCCAACCATCAATGAAATACAGTTTCATCTTACTCCTATTTACTGTCAGGTCTCAAACAACACACCCTCACCGTAAATTCCTTTTCACAGCGTTTGAAACAAAAGCTCCTAGATTTTTATTATTGCAATTTTCAATTTTTCTATATTAGGTACAAAGTTTGAAATATCTCTTGCATTTTTGTCCTTTAGTTACAGAAATCGCTTGGTTTTCATACTTATCCGGTAAGACGGACCTAATCGGCAGATAATTTGCACCTGGAAAAGAAGCTTCAATATGGTTAATTTATGAGGACAATTGAAAAATGGGACGGGCAGCTAAAAGGTGGGATGTATCGCGAATTCAACCCACAAAGTACTTGTTTTATTTATAAACTCCATGATTTTTGATATTTCTAAGTCAAAAAGAAAAAGCTTGTTTGATGTTCCGATTACCCTGTGAAGTCATTATTACAATGGAGTCTGAACGGATCTGATTGAGCATGTGGTAGAAGTCCGTTTGAGTTACGCCGTCGAATAGTGCTTGAGCCAAAATATATTGCTGTGAACACAGAATTCATGATGAAGTGATAAGAAACAGGAATAACTTCTAATCAAATTTTTTTGCTTGAGAAAAACTTCTACATTTGTCGTTTTTTACAATTGTCACAACACCAAGTAATATTATCTCTAGGTGTGAAGTTCATGTGTTCAGAATGATCGATAACTTCATAAGAACAATATTTTGAAACAACCCTTAATAAGATCTTTATGCGCAGCGATAACTCCCTCACCGAAATTCTTTGATGAAACTCGTGTAGCAAAGGTTTGTAGCCGATGTACTATATTTATGTGGTGGTTCAGTGGATTTGTATAGCTGACGGTGATGATGTTATCGTAAGTGATGATGTTATCAAGTGATCATGTTATTGCATATGACATTCTTATTGCTTTTTGACATTGTTATGACAGATGACAATGTTATTGTAATTGAAGATGTTATCGTAAGTGATCATGTTATTGCATTTGACATTGTTATGACAAGTGACAATGTTATTGTAATTGACGATGTTTCGTAATTGTCGAAGCATGACTAAGCGGCGGAGCCCATTTGGGATTGCTATGTTCGCCCCCAAGTAGAACACCGACGGCGGGATCCAGTGGGTGAGTATATAGTGTTAGCAGTGGTCGCTAGTGATTAGATATGGGCAGAATCCCTAAACCGCGGTGATGGGCCGAGCATAGCCAAAGTGAGTTTGCTCCGCCACGGAAGTACTATGTTCCGCTCACAAATCTATAGAATTCATCTGAGTTGTATGAATGCAACCTTATGAAAGTAATTAGTTACAAGACAACGAGGTTGTTTAGAGAGAGCAATAATGGATCGACAATGTACTGAGGTGAGGTGGTCCGGGTGATGTCAGACGACCGTTCGGATGATGACCCGCGATCGAACTGACTGTTGAGGTTGGTGGCAGCTGGGTGCCGCCCTTGTCACTTGGACCATTTCTGTCTAAGGTCCTCGAGCCTCTGCGATACCACTTGCTCTCTAAGGTCGTAGACCATTTGCGCTGCCTAAATTATCATGTAATTCCCGAAAAGATAGCAAAACTCCGTTGGGAGGTTTGCTATAGCTCGTGATGTGAGGTAAATAATTATAAAAAACTTTCTATTCAGTCGTTTCTGGTCTCATCGTTCAGTCTCACATCAGGTAAGAATAGGTTCTGCACTGCTTGTATGCATTTCGGAGTTTTAACGCATTTCCTACTAGAATATCGCAGCTTTATCGCACTGAGTAAAGTTTGCTAAATGTTATTCTTTGATAAAATAAAGAAAAGTTCCCTCTTTTTCTCCTAAAGCACTGCGATTCATGTACTTTACAGAAAACCTATGTAGACAATTTATGCAGTCTAGATCAAACATATGTAAACGGATTGTACTCTTGCTAAAGTGATTATGTGAAGAAATCTCAAAGTCAGGTTCAGACTGAGAGAGGTGAGAGCTACAGAAAACTTTCTTATAAATCAATACATAATTGAGATTTTCGGGAATCAATACACTCTGATCTGTAATCAACAAGAAATGTTTTTCTATAACTAGTAAAATTGAGTGATGCCCAAAACACTGACGTCGGAATTGAACGCGCCCTTGAAAAGGGTAAAATGCGGGTTCGATTCCTAGCTGACGTCAAAGTTTCGCACATCACTCAATATCGTTGCATATCTCCAATTTGTTGGCAAAGCTGCTTGCAGTGCCTATGATAAATAAGGATGTAAGCGCAGGTGTGTCCCAAGAAAAAAATTCTCATCACCAATTTTGATCATGTTAGAGAAGACTTCACTTTATCTTGCACAAATTTTTTTTTTTGAAGGCGGATGTGGAAATGAAAGGGCTTTCAGTTGGCTGCACTGAAGAGAGGTTTTGTAATCAAAATACTGCTACTTAGCCACCAATCTCAGAATGACGGACTAGCTTCAATTCAAGTCTTCGTTCCAAACATAATGCACTGTTGTTCATAATTCAAAAGTTCGACTTTCTATAAACCTCGGCATAATCAATTGATATATGAAAATGGAGAAAACTTATCTTGATTAGCTGACGCGAGGTTGATAAAACAGTTGTAGAAATTCGGCTGACGTTTCGGCGACCCGCCTTCTTCAGAGCCTGGACGTATATAGTATTAGTCTATTTGAATGATCGGATGGTCTTATTTATATGCTGCCTAGGTCACGTTAGAAGATCAAACGAAGAAAGGGCGCGAGATCTCGCGTGATGGTGACGCACTCGTCCTTCCGATTCATTTCGGGGTTTTGGGCGTTTATCCAAAATGCCTCAAGAGTTTTGCGCGTGGATGTTTTTGATTCCTGCGCCAGGATTGTGACAGTCACATCAAAATCCTTATTGTTGTGTTTTTGTGCCCTATGTAAACCTAAAGGTTTGGTTTTATCTATTTTAGATTTACTGTCTAGATGTTCTTTTATGCGGACGAAAAGTGGTCTTCCCGTTTCGCCTATATATTCTTCCCCGCATGTTTTACATGTTAGCAAATAAATTGTGCCTGATCTCATACAATCTCCCTCTTTTCCGTTGGGGCAGATCATACAGTTGTTGGTGTTGCACAATCGATCATAGAGTCTATTGCGGATCAGCTGATGGCGTAGGGTGGGAGGTGGGGTTTCGATAATTACCACGGAATTTTCAAGACCGCATCTTTTCAGGCACCTTCTAACCGCGCTACTAATCTCGTTTGATATAAATGGTAATTTGAAGGGGACTCTATTCAGGTGCGGAGTATTGTTCTTTTGTGACCTAATTCCACTTTTTGAATATTCCCTAGTGGCAAATGTTTTGTAGCCGTTGGAAATGGCGATCTTTCGTGCCAAGTCTAATGATTCGTTCCTTTCCTCCTCTCCTGTGCACACACTTTTAGCTGTTCGAAACATGTTTTTAATTAGCGATTTTTTCATGTGTGAAGGATGAGAGGAGAGGTAATTGACCAAAATGTTCTTGTTACTTGGTTTTCGATACCACTTTGTACTATAGCCACTATCCAAAAGCTTTACTTGGGTATTTAGGAATGGAAGCCAGCCCCCGTTTGGACTTTCTCGCGTAAATCTGATATGCTCTGACTGTCCGTTCAACACTTCAAAACATTTGTCCATTTCCTCTTGTGTGGAACAGACAATGAAACAGTCATCTATATATCGGCAGTAGAGCAATGGGCGGTGAACGAGAATTGGAGCTTCCACCTTATACATAAAAGCGATGGCAAGACTAGGTGCTAAGCGTTGACCCATGGCTAACCCCCTGAGTTGTGTAAAGTATTTTCCCGACCACCGAAAGATTGAACAACTAAGACATTGTTTTAGGAGGGTCATTAGTTGTTGAATTGTGAAGCCATACATGTTTACTTTTTGTTCATTTTCAGTTAAAAGTTCGAAAATGGCTTGCACTGCAGAGTCATTTGATACGTTTGTATAGAGTGAGCTAACATCAAATGACTCCATTACGTGCGAGTTGTTAGGTTTCGCGCAACGTAGGTGGTCAAGGAACATTTTTGTATTGGGTAGGTGGGTTGGTATGAATCTGAGCACCTGAGTAAAAATGAGGTTTAGAAACCACGTTATTCTATCCGTTGGTCCGCCTATACAACTGATGATGGGTCTAACCTTGTATGTTGATGGATCGGTTGACACTAGATCATCAATAGATGTAAGTTTATGTGTTTTTACGAGAAGGTATAGGACCGGACAAATAGGATTATTGTTTTTGAGTCGAGAAATAACTGAAGTTTCCAAACCCGCTGCACTTGCCGTGTTGACCCATTCTTTGTTTAATTTTTTACATTGGAGTTTATATTCTTTCTCAGAGGATGGGCGATAGAGGGAGACATCCTGAAGATGTTTCTCCGTTATATCGACATCCAGCTGATTTGAAATTACTACAAATTCCCCACCTTTATCACTTACGGACAAACGGATAGTTTTTGATCTTACGAGCTCCCTGATTTGTGACAAACCTTGTTTTTGTTTGTGTGTCAGATTGGAGCTTATTTTTCTATGCCGAAAGTGGTTGAGTATTTGCAGAATTTCGTTCGAAAAAACGCGAAAAGTAGGGTCGAGTTCGCTGTTTGGTTTTTCTTCCTTGTAAAAAGCTTGTGGGAAGGGAATGGGTGGTAGTGTCCCTGGTTGTTTTTCATTACCTAACCCTTCTAATCTAGCCTTGTAGCGCAGTTGATTTTGAAGTTCTTGTAGACTGCATACGATCCTGCGCAGGGTTAATTTAGAAATGGGTTGACTGGGTGCAAAACTTGGACCCAATTCTAATAATGAGCGCGCCTCATCCGGAAGCGTTACACCACCTAACACAGTAACTCTTGATCTCTCTAAAGCGCCTTGATTTTTCGATTTATCGATGTTGATACGGAAATCGACTCTTTTACGTCTTGATTTTGATTGAAGGCAGTCAAACTTTCTTTTTAGATTATTTTTGGCATTGCGCCGGATATCATTACAAATAGCTATTGACTCGTTTACTATTCTCCCCCAAAGGCGTTTCTCCAGATACTGAGCACAATAATGTTCTTTTGACATACATTTGTTTATGTAGGAGAACATTTCGTTTTGGACGCATCTTAAAGAGATGCGCAGTAGTTGTGTTTCAATGCTCAGTATCTTTGAAGAGTCCTTTGGTAAACCGCATAAATATAGCTTCCTAGATCTTATAAAATTAGGAATAAGTTTGTGTCTCAAGCAGCGGCGAAGAAAGTAAACCTTTTGTCGCATTAAGACAATTTTTTGTCTTAATGACAATACGTCCTTGACAAGTCGAGAATATCTTGCTGGTACATATTGCAACAATTCAAAAGTTCGACTTTCTATAAACCTCGGCATAATCAATTGATATATGAAAATGGAGAAAACTTATCTTGATTAGCTGACGCGAGGTTGATAAAACAGTTGTAGAAATTCGGCTGACGTTTCGGCGACCCGCCTTCTTCAGAGCCTGGACGTATATAGTATTAGTCTATTTGAATGATCGTTGAATTGAATGTTGTTCATAATATGCGTATTAATCAACTCGTGCCACTAGTCAATGTACAGTCAAGTAATGCCATTACCGCCTTTTGTTCGTAATACTTGGTACCAGGTTGTGTCACTTACACTATCTATTATTTTTTTTTGGCGTTGAAACTTTGCTTTTTGACTCCTGAGTAGATCTCGTTGATGCACGAATGCTCGCATTCAAAGCGACCGATCCCACTTTTGTAGCACATGAATCCATGAATAATTTTGTACTGGAAGCAGATAACACTTCAGAATACAGAGTAAGAATAATGCATACGTAGCCATCAATTTTCTTGAAATAGAGAAAACGAATGATAACTTACTTCAAACAAAAAGCAGCTTTATCATTTTTTGAAGAGAATATCGGCGAAGACGACAGATAAGGCAATGAGCACACAAGCGGTTTCATTTATTATTTATCCACACAGGCATCTACGTCTCTTGTGAGGCAGATTACTTCCAACTTTTGTTGGCTCCCGTTCTGCCAAAGAAGCCTGAGCCTGATACCTCAGGCTTCCTCAATGCAATTCCTGGTTTTTTTTGCACGAGCACAGAAGCGAAACTGAACATTAGCTGTTAACTTAGCGAAAGAGCAATTTATGAAGAACAGAGCTATATCTAATATAAAAATTCTTCTGCTTATATCGTTAGTTACGATAAGAAAGTAAAATGTTGGTGTGAGAAACAGAAGGGCATTCTACATTAACGTCATTCAAATCAACCCGTAATATAGTCCAATCTCACTATCTCTTTGAAATCAGAATTGATTTTGTGATAAACAATCATCTTCGACACTATGAATTGGCTTATCGAAATGACGGTTCTAGTTCTCGGCTCATGTAATAACAGAAAAGGAGTTTAAAAGACTTATAATGGCTCTAAAAGGCCATAATTGCCGCATCAACGCGTCCAGCACATAAATCTTTCTCAGAAAGTGTGGTTGTCGCATAAGAAATATCAAGGTAGGAGGATGGCCGCCAACTTATAAGTAACGGTAATTGCCTGCTGTCGACTAAGGATATTGAAAAATGGATGAATTGGCATTGTAAAAAAATGTCCCGTTTTATTACCGATTTCTACCTTTGTCAATGTCTTGTTCGTTCAAATTTATTAGAACACGCGATAAGACAGTCTTGTTGAGTCGGGAGAGCAGATCACGAGCCGGATGTGACTGACTTCGCTGACAAGAAAAGGCACAAAAACAGTTTTTATACTTTCCAACTTTATCCTATGCCTATGGAAGCAAAACAAGAAGACAATGCCACCGTTTTACACGGAAGGATTGGCAAAAGGTTCACCAAACACTGGATGACTGTGGAAATTTCATCATTTGTGAATTTATTATCCACTTATGAAAGATCGGTGCGCTTAAGTTCTGCTACTTCACATACTCTCCTCGTTACATTGCCCCGCACGAAATTTCAAAACCTCGGTTAATCCATCATTCGCATTCACAACTATGATTGGAAACTTATATGACGTATGCTCATATGTTGTGGTTGTCTTAACACATCTCCGTTTTAGACTTTAATGTATCGAAAAGAGATTTGCTTTCGGGACCAAGTGATTTCAACAACGCCAGCAACTCATACGAGTAATCGATCGGAAATCCGACGACTATGTAATTATCTAAAATCTTCTTCACACTCATAGTAATTCAAAGTATTGGTATTGTCTGCTTTTCATTACCCACATAAAAAACCATTGTGAGGGAATTCAACATATTCCGAGGTATGAGTTCGAGCCCATCACAGCGAACTACGAAAACATCTTTTTCTTATGGAACGTTTCAGCTTCAAAAAGCAAATGAGAAAGAAAAGATCGAAGATTTTGGAGGAAGAGACGCAATGAGATGAATATGAACCTTGCTATGGAAAACTATAAATCTCCAGAGAATCTCAATTTCCGGAAATGAGGCACATCGTCAGAGACTTCCCAATCGACATAAAGGTAAAAGGATAAAGCTCTCGGAGGCGATAAAACCCAGAGGGATGCGTCATGCATTCGACTTCAATTTTTGACTTTGTTCGAGATATCGATAATCAATCAGAATTCTTTCTGTTTGACCGCCACTTGCGGTGGTATGATCTTGTAATATGCTCAATAATGTGAGACTGCTGTGCAAAAACATTTGCGCCAGCCAGAATTCGAACCCAGATCTCACTCTTTGCGGAAGCGTATGCTAATCGTTGCACCACCGACTTTTTTTTTTGAGGTGATTGAATGCATATTTGGCCTTTACAATGACTCGCGGTGGCCTCCCGCTGAACCGAGTCAGTGCTGCTTATCCTCCCAGACAAGTCTGAGACCTGCCTGGTACCAAATCACCGACCTCAGAGGGATGGATGGCATGGTGAGCCACGAGCACGAGATCGAACCACTGACATCATTTGTGACTTTGAGCATCTTTAGCCACTGCTCCACATGCACTCCCCAGTCCAATCAGTCCAATCAACATGGAGACTATTTATGTCTTCACAAACAGTGTTTGCTAAACTTTAAAGACCATCTCCTTATACTGGGTGACTATTGAAAGGTAATCTTATTTTTGCTGCAGCAGCACAGTAAAAGCCTTTTTATTAAACAAGCACAATGCTAAAGTCCTCGAGATTCATGCTTTTCTGTAATTACTAAAAGTGAAAGGGAATAACTCTGCTTAGCGAGAACAGGCCTTTGAATAATCGCGTAGATGGAGACGTATATGCCGTCCGGAAAGGGTTGATACATGGTGTTAATTTTTGGTAAAGCCAAGTTATACTTTATACTCTTAGTTTGCTATGTTTCTATTGTGTTGTCCTACTACCAGGACGAGCGTGATGTCGTAGTAATCCGTCTTCATCATGTGCCCTGCATTATTTCGTATCATTTAGCCGTTTGTATTTTCGCATTGCAAGAAATGTGGTGGAGTAGTGAAGACGGACGTAGTATTCTACGGAGACAAAGTGCTTCACCGCGAAGTCGACTGATGATATGAGAGCGTAGATGTTTGTAGTTCTTCTGCTGCTTCTATTAGGTTGGCAACTAAATTTTGTGGTATTTTTTGCTGGCTTTATTTATCTACGATAGGGTTTCGTTCACGGCTTTTTTTATCGCGTTTTGAGTCATTCAAACTCCAGGTTTCAAATATGCAAACTACTTCGTTTTTTGTCACTGTATAGAATTTTCTTTTGCTCTAGAGTGAATACTTTAAAATTTAAGATTTGTTGACGCCTCTTGAATGTTCCAGTAGGATCACACTCTGCCCCCAGAGCGACAAGAAACCTAAGTAGAGCACTTACCCACAAGGCGGTTTATCTATGAACTGCACAAAGATTCGTCACAACATCACTGCGTGCAAGCAAATCTACGTCAAAATCGCCTACGACAGCTTTACCAAAGCGGTGCTCTTTTGGAGCAAGACAACGCTAGTCCAAGTACTGCTCCTCTGATATTGCAAAAGTTTGAAGAAGTAGGATAGGAACGTTTACGGAAGTTGCTTATAATAATGTTTAGAATTTTGTAACAACGTTGCGATTTCGTATCCGATTTTGCCCCCTCTAGAAATGTGATGTTAGAGATCATCACGTTATTCGAGACAGTCTTCGTAGGGTACACCGGTAGTCAGAGAACAGTCACGATGTAGATTGATTTATTGGGAGATTTTACGAACGCCTCTCAATTTTCGGATCGCCTAACATCTTTGTTGGTTTTTGAGCAGCCCAAACTCGTAGCAACTAGCAGCAACTTCAGACAATTTCTTTTCTTTCAGTTCATTTCTAGTTGGACGAGTGCACTCTCGTGCTTGTGTGGGATCTTCACTGACAGTGAGTTCAGGACACCAATTCGTCTTCTACGCCAATCTATAGAGAAAACCTGTGCTTATGATGAAGTTAGTCCGACCCGGGCAGATGATATTGCCGATATGCGAATAACTATACCGATCGGAGAGTTAATAAGAGAGATGTAGTATCTTTATCTTCCACTGAATAAGTGAATGAAAATTTGATGGAGTGAAAACTCGGTTATTGTGCTGTTCAGCATCAATGTATGGTGTATACACATTGTTCCCCTTGTGAAATAAATTATACTGCTCTGATTTGTACTTTCCTTGAGAATTTTCACAGTATTTTTCCAGCATTTGATTTTCGAGGAGAGAAAACGCAATGAATCTGCACAGAAAATAGATAGGCTTGGTCAGTTTACTTGACCAGCGCGGAATTTCATATAAAAGTGTAAAGCCGTAAAAAAAGGTCACGTTTCTTGTTACGTGAATTAAAAGGACTGAATATTTTGGCAACTACGAGCGTTTCTTTCCAAGAGACATCACTATTTATAAGTTAGTTAGTTATATTCCTCGTTTGAATATGTGGTGAAGCGCTTGTTATCCCCTGTATTAACTGTTTTCATATGATGGAACGTGCGTCGATGATCAACTCTTACTAGCCAAGCCATGAATGCAACATCATGGAGCAAAACAGATATGGTTGACTCATCTATGATCTATGCAATGGCTTGCTGAGAGAATATCTATGCGATAGGCAGTAGAGAAGTCTTGTCGTGTTTTCAATATGCATAGAAGAGATTCATTTGCACACCAATTAAGCTCAAAAAATGACAATCATACTGTCAAAGTAGTCTCCTTCCACATCAAGATAAATCAATTACATATCCGACAGCATGAGAATTCTACGTCGATAGAGCTCGCGATCGTTCGTTCAGAAGAAATCTGAAAATTTGCCGATGTGCCTCAGAAACGCTGACACCCACTTAGTAGTGGAAGTGGAAGAGCAGACAATTTCTTTCTTGGAATTTCCATTCTGGAGGCCGTACAGGCAAATGATGTATTGTTCGTTGCGTAAGAAAACGAGCTTTCTAAAGAGCCCAAATAGGCACAAATTATATCTACGAAACCATTTTCTTAGGCAACACGACAGAAGTTTTTCTACAACCTCTTATCAAATTCGTGCTTTCATCCTTCAAGACATTTCCAACATGAAGTTGCTCACTGGGGAAAAATGGAGGGCTTAATTGGTTTTGGACAAATTGGAAATGCATAGAGAACACTGAAATACGTTGTGAGTTATTTTCGAGAAAAATCGAAAACTATGAACAGTTGAAAAGGCGACTTTATTCCGACATAGAGAAAATCGGATTTTGGTAATAATCAAGGCCGAAATTGTACCAGGAAATCAATGTTTGTTCCCATACAATCAATATTTGTGGCATAACTTGTGTGGTTGTGATGCTAACACAGTTAACGGCAAACTCCAATTGTTCATGGTGGTTAGGAGAAATTCATAAGGAATTCCACTGCTCTCATTTTTTTAGTCATTTGAATTATACAATATCTAGGTAGCTTTATTTACGCCGTCTATTGGGACTTTACCAATCACTTGACTGGAAGCGTTCGTCAAATTTGTGTGATCAATAGAGCATTTGCAAATACTGAATAAACTGTTTTGATACCGTGATATGATATTGCGAGTGAATTGCAATGAACATGATAACTGGAATCGCTAAACCCGCAAGATATACGAGGCACTCTGCCTCATCCGTATATATATTGGGCGGCTGGCTGCCACAGTGTGTGGTCCGGAGTGCGTGGACTGGCGCAACAATATAGCATAAAAACAACAAAAAAATGTAAATATCGAGGCGTTCATTTCCCTGCTGTCCAAGTACACCAACTCGACCCACAATTTTCCCTTTACCGTGTTTGACTTCGATTATCGCATTTAAGAGGCTTACAGATTTTATTTGAGATTTCGTAGTCAAATTAATCTCGCCAAAGTTATTCAAAATTCTACCACGTCTACATGTCGCAAACAGCCAAACTGTGGACGAAATGTATAAATCCGCTCGCAATACAGTGCAAATTTTTTCTATATCAGTATCTGCTGTGTATTATTCGCACGTTATGTAGCGATGTATCAA
>JAHQIW010002611.1:0-53632 GCA_019055375.1 Parelaphostrongylus tenuis
GAGCAGCAGTGTTTCTTCCGACGTTGAAAAAGTTATAGTTGTTCCTACCTGTCAGATGCGGGAAATGTTTGAAACAGCTCGCTCTAATTCGTAGTCGTATTTCTAGAGAAGGACGAAAATAACATTCTGCTCGTTCCATCAGAAACCAAGGGTGTATTTCCATTTCAACAGGCTACTATTATCTGTAAACTCATGTCGCTAGCTGTTAAAAAGTTTCCAGCCTGATTAATGTTGCCTTTTTTTACCTCTCCATCAGCGAGTCACAGTCTTAAACCAATTTCTTAGCAGCGAAATGTGATTGCAATCGTTTTTCTAATATTTTTGATTGCGTTTTTCGCAGTGGTTCGATGTTTTGTAATCGTTCTCCTAGACAGTAATCATCCATTGAACAGACCTCAGTGCATTGTGCTTCTCATACGCTACAAATCTAGGCGCCAAGTTCACGTTTATATCATTGCCACAATTTGTTATGCTATCTGGAATGTGTTGAGAGTTCTGTTCGTATGGAAATTTAGAGATCAAATGAAGAAGAAAATTGTCGTCCTGAGGTAACAGAGTCTTCATATCCGAAGTCGTATTCTTCTTCGTCTTGGGTTGGGTTAACGTATTGCTTGGGATGGAGTCCAATTCGACTGAGTCGATTGATGAGTCTGAGCTGTTAGTCTCTACGACGTAGCCAAATAGTGCAATATCCCTGAAATAGTGCAACAGAAATATTTAGTTGGTGGATAGAAGATGTGGTCGTGTGGAAGCACTGATAAGCGTACCGTTACTAGAACGAGAGCCGTAATGAGGGTGATCATCGTCGGTGAATGAGGAATCTCTTTCTCTCTCTCTCTCTCTCTCTCTCTCTCTCACTCTCTCTCTCTCTCTCTCTCTCTCTCTTTCTGAATATCGAAAACTTGAAGGCTTCATTTTATTTCTTACATGACCTTTACACAGAGACGTAAGTGTATAATAAATTTCTATTTTGCACCTCAAGTATTCTAAGTTGAACAAAGCTTTTACTGCAAAAATACATTTATTATTCGATAGCCAAAATTTTGGCAATAAAGGTGTTATTGGCTTTTCGAAAGCATTCTATATTGCACTGCAATACTAAAATTAAGATTTCACTTCATACGCCCCGAGCATACTTTGCACTGTCATGTAGATAGATTTCGTAACAGTGGTATAAAGCCACTGCGTGTAACAAACCACTCGATAGCTTATATTTGGGAATATAAATGGTATTTTTTATTTCTAAAACGGCCCTATACGGCATTGTACAGCAAAAAAAAATTATCCCACACATGAGCAATTTTCACTGGACAAAGCTTTCCTTTAAGAAACTCGGTAATCGTTCAATGGCTCAAATTTCGGTGACTCTATTGGTATTCTTAATTGCTCGAAAGACTTTTTCTTGTGTTGCTACACTAAAATTAAGATTGCATCTCATACCCGACCACATGTCAGTTGCTCTGCTAAATCGATACGAGGCAACTCTCATATCATACCCGACAAAAAATGGACACCAAGTGCGAAACCCGATGTTTTCTAGCTGTAATAACGCACTATTAAGTCCTTTTTTATAACCAAGCACGTCATTGGAATAGTTGAGATCTGTGCTATCGAGCAATTGTTAGAATCCGAAAAAGCGAAAAATGCTTAAGTGTGAAATAAAACTTTCTTCTCACTCTCATCAGCGCAATAAAAACACCATTTGGAAAATGTAACACACTTATGAAGAGTGCTTTGCATAAACATTTGCGTCAGCTGGATCCCATTGGGTATATTATAACATCTTACCACCGCTAAAAGCGGTCAAATAAGAAAATTCTAAATGCGACACACTGTTCAAATTTTCAAGATTTAAGCAATACAAAGACTCTTAAAAGCTAAAGAAAGAGAAAACACGCTACTTACAAAAGAATGAAAATAAGTTTGTATAGCAGAAACGTAGCGAAAAGCGTTTTTGAAAATCAAGCATATTGTGAGAACGACAATTTTTTGGCTATCGAATAAATATCAAGAGTCTAATGAAACCAGTGTACGTGACGGGAAACCACGAAAAGGCCGTAAGAAATTTTAGCTGCACTTGATCTCAAAGGGGTTAACCGCTGTGACTAGGATGATGTCAGAACAAAACTATGTCAAGACCTTCCGCTTCGAGTGTTTTCTTATGACCACTGTTCAGCTTTCAATATGCCTGATAATCATTATTTGAGCCACGCATGTCAGTGGTCTGTCAATGGGAGCTGACTTATAGAGCCCGATACACGTGTTTCGATCTTGCGCTCTCGTCAGTCGGAGCAGTTACCCTTTCTCGTCTTTTGCTAACCTCTGTCGAAGCTCCAGTCTCCACATTAAGAGTTAGCGACGACGAACGTTTCACTCTAGGTCCAGTGAAAATCTCACCTAACACAGAGTGTTGTACACTCGAATGCTCTTGGCTGATATATTCAATAAATCATAACTTTCGTTTCGAGTATTTTTTTGAAACCACTGCTCAATTTCAATGGTGGCTCAAATAATGATTATCAGGCATATTGAAATTTGAGCAGTGGTCTTATGAAAACACTCGAAACGAAAGTTATGATTTATTGAGTATAGCAGCAAAGAGCAATCGAGTGTATAACACTCTGTGCTCGGTGAGATTTTCACTGGACATAGTATGTAAGACGTTCGTCGTCGCTAACTCTTAGTGTGGGGACTGGAGCTCCCATAGAGATTAGCAAAAGACGAGAAATGGTAACTGCCCGACTGACGAGATTGCAAGATCGAAACACGTGTATCGGGCTCTATATGTCAGCTCCCTTTGACAAACCACTGAGATGCGTGGCTCAAATAATGATTATCAGGCATATGTCAAGATCCCTCATAAATACAAATGTATTATCCGTCATTTGGTACTCTAAAGCATAGTTATTAGTGAGCAATTACCTACACCTTACCTTGCTGAGATGATAGAAAAGTACAGTTTGCACTGACATCCAATGCTAAAGATGATTTCGTGCTATGAATAGGTGGGTGAATAAAGTGGATATCTAAGGTACTCGGCTGGCAGTTTTTGCCGGCAAAAACTCTTTCTTCGCAATTTTTGTATTCTTTCGGCAATTCATCCAATACAGGCGCTCCGTCAGAAGTGGCTTATTAAAAGCTGGTTTTTTTCAAATTCGATATATTGCGGAAAAACGGAAAAATCCTTTTTCTTATTAAATCATTGGTCTCTAAGTTGACTTCCAAATTGATCAATAGTGCCTTCTATTCGTTACGTCGACTTACGGCGATCATATGGAATGGACGGTTATAGAATTATCGAAATGGGCACAACATGAATTGAAGATTACTTCCAAGCGTTGAAAAAGATCTGATTATATGTTGGAGATATCAAAAATATAGCAAAGAGTTGTATATATACAATTCTTATAATGAGTAAAGCCTCTTTTATAAGGAAGTGATAAACTTAACGCCTTAGTTCCTCTAGTAGTTGAAAAATTACCGTCTGAGGTCTGAAGATAGGTAAGTCTGTAACCGATATGAAACTAGTCACGATTCAAAAAGGCACCTACCCAGATCAGAGCGTAGAGGTTTATGATTATTAACCCATAGCTGATCGTCATCCCTTTTAATTCATGGACGATAGTGAACGCCTTTAACAAATCATAGTGAGGAGGAAAATTGTGTTACATTGAGGAATGTGCATGGATATTATAATTCTTCTGCAGTACTCGTTTCCCAGACATTAGCTACTGCGTTTGGATATCGGTCTCATTCCTTTGCTTGTATTCATCGCTTCCGGTCTAGTAAAGGTTGTTGTACAAATAATATTTGAAAAAAAGCTTCAATTCACGACGATGGCAAATTCATATTGAAAGTCTTATAGCACAAAATGTGTTGGTGTGAGAGGACAGCCGAGATAGAACGTAGAATGTATCTAATGGACACTCCAACTCGGACATTGTTCTATTGCAAAAACTTCTGTAGGCGCAAGTGTTATTGCATGTGTCGCATGGTCGGCCTTCTGTGTAAATTGGAGTGTTGGGGTTGGATGTGCCTGAAGTTGCATAGAGATCAACCACTGTTTCGAAATCTTTTTGTTTTGGTTGACTTACGCGGTCCCATATGAACAAACGAGTACTATGGAAGATGAAGCATCATCACAACCATCTCTGCCAGAATTGCATTCACTATAAGCGCATCCTATCTTCGTCGTATTAGCATTCGCCATCTAAAAGACTTTTTCAGGTTATTCCACTAATTGTTATTTCTAATCTTTGAAATCTAGACTGAGCCGTCGTAGAGTGTCGTCCACTAGCTTATAGACTAACACTTATCTTATTACCTAACCTTATGTCTATTCAGTACGTAGCAGCCGCTGTCTGATGACAGCTATATAACATGCAGATATCTATCCTCGGTATTTATTTCATTAATGCTTACTATAAAATAACAACCAACCTGCAGAAATGGAATCATACCACTGTCGCTTGCTGTCGGTGTCGCCTTTGAGAGAGGGAAGCTCTGCATTGAAGTGTTCCACTAACCATATATCAGCTAAAACCTGCTGAATCGGCGTGCTTATGGTCCGTATGCATTCAGCTCGAACAATTAGTGATAAATTTTCTTTAGAATTGGAAACGATTGCAGGGCTAGCAGTGCAACAAGGAGGATTGTACAGAAAAACGTCAGAAAATACTGCTGATCTCACTTACTCCAAAAGAACTACTAAGTCTTCAGAAAAATCAAAGTTGAGCATTCACTCTTACTTTTGTGATCAGTTGGTGTACGTCATCAATCTTTCCCGCGTAAAAAGCACTATTACTTCCGACGTTAGAAAAGTTAATGTCGCTCTCATGGCGACACATCTTAGAAATGTTGAAAGCAGCTTGCTCTAGTCCGCAATCGTACGTCTGAAAGACCAAAATAACATTTTTCTCGCCTCAAAAAGAGTAAAATACGTATTTTTGAAAAAAAGGATAGTTGTCACCAGTAAACTCATGTCGCTTGCTGATGAAAAGTTTTTAGTTCAGTACAGTTGCCATTTTTCACTTGTCCATTTGCGAGATCCCCTCTTAACAACAACCTCTTAGTGGCGACGTGTGATTGTAATTATTTTCTTAGGCAATGAAGAGCAAGTGCTGAACAGACCTTAGTGCAATGTGTAGAGAATAAGCTGCCATTCTAGTCGTCGCGTTCATATTGTATCATTTCCACAATCTGGTATGCTTTCTGTAATATGTAGCAGCATTCAAAGTTGAGCTGAACAAGTAATGTGTGGAACAAAATAAAAGAAAAATGGTGACCTGCTAAAATAATAGTATCTTCGTAGTCGATATCATCTTCTTCGCTCGAGTCAGTGGAGTTGTTTGAGCTGCTATGCTCCTCCACTGAGACGCTCGACTGGCCTGAACTGTACGTCTCAACGCTATAACCAAGTTTGACTACCTGAAATAAGACAGTGGGAATCTTTGCTTCTTGAATGAAGAATTACTGCAGTGTGGTGGAACTCTAATAACGTACCGCCAGGAGAAGGAGGACAGCGATGAGAGTATTCATCGTCGGCGAATGGGATCGTTTTGGAATCGGCTTAAATTTATACAAGCTCTGTCAGTTTTTATAGTATTTTGAACAGTCGCCAATCAATTTTCTGTTCCGGGCGCCACGTAAATGTAATATGTTTGATATAATGTCTACGTTGGTATTAAAGTCAATGTTTTACACTTCAGTCGACATATATAATAACAGGCATAGCATCCCAAGTGTTTAGCTTTTTGCCGATCAAACAGCATTTGATCCTGAGGCGTCTCATATAATTTGGGAACCTTAACAAGAGTGAGATTAGGCATAAGCGTAGCGATGATGTACAATATTGCTTTATTCAATCCGTCTTCACAGTTATTTTTTCACTGTGCAAATTCCAGTAGTACAAGCATCTACTTCGTACACCTAGTTTCTAAACATTGCGCACCATGGTGCTCTCTACAGAATCGGTTGATTTGAAAACAATTCTTACGTGTCATAATTCCCTTAGAGCATTCAGTTTTCAACAGCGATAATTCCTTACAGTTGAACTTCCATGCTCATCCATAAAACATTGGAAAATGAACAATTCCGTAACTGTGGCGCTCAGATTTACATCTTTCTTGCATTTCTGAACACTTTTGTTTCTGTCGTCCAATCCATCTCGTACTCATCACTACATGCATTTTTTTTGACATAACACGTAGTGCTTCAGGGTCTATTTATTGGCGTCATTGTCTCAGATCGATGTATGGTCGCTCCTCAGGGATTTACAACGCCATGACGCTTGAAACGACCGTAATACATTTGTCGTTTGCCTAGAGCTTAGTCCAGTGGAAGAGTGCAGTTCACTTAACTGACAATGTCGAGTTGCCTGCGCGAACTTAAAGGAAATTTGGTCTGAGAAAACATCGTTGAGATAATATACACACGATGCTGTAGAAATGGACTGTGTTCCATGGTGCAGCTTCTTGAACTCTGTCAAAAATTTGTTTCATTAACACCTTTCTTTTCCTTCATCAATAAGTTATGGCGGTCTCGAAATTAGAAAGAAAAAGACTTTTAATAACAGTGATTAGAGGTTGCACTTAACCCAGTATTGTAACTTCGATGAAGAAAAGCCACCTGGCAGAGACTGTTTCCTATGAATCTAGTGATAATATCTGTCTTTGATGAAGTTGTTTACGTAACATATCATGATTGAATTTTTTCCTAGCACTTGTCTTACAGTTTATAAAATTTTACTGAAGAGCGTCCAACATTTCGGAACAAAAGTAGAGGAGAAGTACTGATTTGTTTTGAACCAAACTTCAACACGTTTGCAGCTGGGTAACACTTGCGTACTTGATGTAAGCAATGTATATAAAATGATAACAAAAGTCAAAGAATTTAGTAAACTACTTCATTCTGAAAATCACAATGCAATTTCAATAAAACCTACTGATGGTGAGGACTATTTTGCTACATTACATTGGTACTACATATTTCACAACATTATCTACAAATATATTTGAGCTCCGACCTACGTCAAGGATCGAAGATCAAAGACACCGTTCTACACCCCAGGATGTCGAAAATGAGGTGGGCGGGACACATGATGCGCTTCAACGACAACCGAAGACGAGGGCCGTTACCGACTGGATTCCTCGGGACATCAAGCGCTCTATAGGAAGACCACCGATCCGATGGTCCGATTTCTTCAGAATGGATATAGAAAAAAATGGAAGTGTTTCTGGTGCCCGCTCGAGTCTCTCGATGATCAACGGGAGAACACGTGATACAGATGATATTTCAGCAAATATTATAAAACGACAGTTTACCATTATATAACCACCTCTGAATCCTGATCGTATATGAGCATCCTTTTAGTTGTATTTCGCATCATAAATTTCAATAACATGTTGGCAGCGATCTGAGCTGCTATTAGCTCACATCACACGCCGCGTGTGCGGCGGGTGCCTTTGTTATCATTCTTGCAATGGAAATAAGGAAATTTGCTCGGTATCCAAAGTACTGGGGGATATTATCGTGATTAAATGAGGATAATAGCAGAAGAGACTTTTATAAAAAGTTTTATAGTTAAGAGAATACCCGTGTATCGATAATCATCCATGTTTCAACGGGAAATGCACAATACTGTGAAAAGGAACATATTCCCATATGTTATATAACTTTGTTTCTTTCTTTTTGATCCATGTTTTGTAGTTATTCAATACATTAAAAATGCTTATTCTCTTACTATGTTTGAAATGAATATGAATGCATATATACAAGAAACATAACGATGTTCAGTAACAGTTCGAAATATCATTCCCTAGTATCTACCTTTTCCCCAAATATTTAAGGTTTTAGGAGAAAGCATCGCCATTGTTTCTGCTACAGATAGCTTTACTGATATCTCTTCTATCATATTCCACCATTTGCTGATGAAAAAATTGAAAATCCACTTCATTAGCAAACTACTGTAACGTCATTCTAACCGCCGCGCGCCGCGCAAGATTTCAGCGTGGTTGTCTACGCGTTAGAAAGGAGAACAGACTCCAAGTAAATGTTGAACATCGAGATTTTGATTACAACTTAGCTTAATTGGGTTTAGTGACTATCTGGGTTCTCCAGATCAATATCGCTGATGGCTGTGACTCTGACACCACCGTTGAATTTTCCGTAGTAACTGACAACAAGCCGGTCGCCTTTCTGATATGGGTACTTACACGACGCTGAAGAAGGCGAAACCGCCGATACGTTAGTCATTGCTTCTCGGTGACTTTCAGACTTTCGGCTTTCATTGCGCTAATATGAAGATATTGAATGGGCCGGTCGCATTCTCCTTCAATATTGCTAAGGACGGCATCTTCTTGATTTGAATGAATACCAGTTAAGGGTGGCTTCTTATCTTGCTCTTTGAACTCAAAAGATTTCTGTCCTATTCGCGAAAAGTAAAATGTTCCGCTATAAGGCGGTGGTCTGATTCCGTATGGAACTTGACAAAAACGACATTGAATAGTTAATGTTTCCTTGAAGCGTTTGATATTGCGTAAAGACAATTTCCACTGTCGTAAACAGTGTGAGTGACGCGCTCTTTTCTCAACCAGCCAAACGGCGTTGTTTCTAATCATTCTTGCTTGCATCTTCAGGTTATCTATAGAGTATTCTTAAGGAGGGTATGTGCTTTATGGGTGCGATTGTTACCAGTGTGTTGCGAATAGGCGGCCTGTGATGGCTTTAGGATTTTAGCAGCCTCTTCATTATTCGTCATTCCCAACGCTGCCGTATAGTAGCTCTTCCGAACACGAGATATAAGGCCCACTTTTAATTAATGCTCCTTTCTCGTGCCCAATGTATAGCTTACCGAGCTCTGAACGTGAGAGAGTGGACCTCAAACGGGTAGCATGCCATCCTCGCCAGGAGGGACACTGAGGAGTGTTCCTGTTGGAGGGACCTTCCAACTCCAACGTCATTCACAGTAACTTGAATGCGTACCATTGGCAAGTTTGAACTCTTCAGTAAGAATATATGCCAAATTCGCTCAGCATAAACAGGGATCGATGTCATGAATCCACTTGTGACACACGGAAGCACTTGTTCTGTATTCGTCCTTGATCTGATTTCCCTACCCGCCCACCTAACAACGCGCTGAGTACCCGCGCCTATTATGATCTCAAGCTGAACCAGGAAAGTTGAAAGTGTTGCGCTTTTGACTGGTGGATTGTGGATTATTGCTTTTCTTGAATTCCAATTAAATTTATCAAATCATCAGCCTATATTTAGGTGCCTTAGTATTTTCTTTACATTGTGTGAAATTAAATTGTTGAGCTATTCAGGAGTCATCACTCTATGGGTTGCCATTTTACTGGATTCTTTCACTTTTCAAAAACCTCATGTCAACGTACAAATCAAAGCAGATACTGATAATCAATTCTCGTCAATCGTTACATATTCACGGGGAAGAATGGGAAGAATTGCAGTGCTGGTGATCAAAGACGTTATGAATCTTAGACAGTCCTTTTCATAACTTATAAAGTGACCGCCTTCTTCTAGAACATTCTTGATGCTTATTCGCAAGAGTTGAACATATACATTCCATTACTCGAAGTATTCAAACACGATTCTCAGAATAGATGTAGCATGTGTTGCATTATCATTTGATTCTCTTGATGTTCATAGCAGCATTCGTTCATAAAGAAAATAACACAAAGTAATAAATCATATAAAAAATACAGGCGCACTCTATTTGTCTATGGAATGTAGGATCACGTTACCATTCCACTATTTTGACGTAAACATAAGATGGATAGTTGTTCTTTTCTAGAAATAGTGAAAAGGCTACACATGCATTCAATCACTTTGAACATGGCTAGAAATCATTGTCATGTACTTGGCGCATCTCTTACGGAATGATCAACGCCGAAGGCTTTTCACTTTGGAGCTTAAGATGGGTATACCCAAAATCATTATGCCAAGCAATTTGCTCTTCAGATTATCGCAACGGTAAATCAGATTTAGATCCCTTAGTGAGGAAGATCTGCGAAGATAATCGTTACAGGGAACAAAGTATTACATTGAAGATAGGTGGTGCAACATAAAATAGATGAATATTTTATAAAGAACGGGGGCGAAGTGAAAGAAAGATCATGGATCTCTGAGATCCCGTGGTCTAAAAAAGCTTATTCCTTCGAAAAATGAACGCAATAAAGCCGATCTATCGATGAATTTGACTTCAATGTAAGCGATTATATTAGAAAGATTAGATAAAAGAGGGACTGATAATGCACTTTGCGTTGGCCGTGCTGTACGACAATACTAAATCCACCTAACTCGATCGCATTTGTGAGCTCAGATCGAATGGAATAAAATAGCCAACACAGCTAACACACTGCATAACAGCTACATGTCATCGTCATCATCATTTTTTTTAAACGAAATGGCATGATGGCTTTACATTGAAAAAACAATTTATTCGATTTTTTTGCCAATGAAATCATTGAACAAATGCGAAAATTCACATTCAATCAACAACGATTCACGTAACAATTATATGTGTTCATATGGTTTTTTGAAATAAAACGGAATACTCTAAATTAGTTTCTGTAATAAGTAAAGTTCAAAGTTTTTTATGCGGTTTCGTAATCACTGAAAGCGATTTTTCTATATCTTCCTCGAGACAACAAACGCTTTCGATGCGTATATTTTAGTAACCCTTTACCCATTTAGTTACCCATTGGTGAGACAATTTTCAGTTGAATCTGGTAAAGGTAAACCTTGATGCTAAGTAATGATGCACAGAGAGAGTTTTCTCTCACACTGCCGTCTTCACAAACAAAAATGAATGCCAGAAAATATTATCGTGCTCAAGAAGATCTGTAATATTGGCGAAACGACAGAATTTTTCGCTGATTTACACGATTGTCTTCATTGCTATCAACGAAGCGTCTGTTGCTATCATGATAAGAATATAGATTAGAATAGAACACGCACTCGCGGATAGGGTGAGGTGCGCGTTCTAGTCGCGCCTGACTCGAAAGTTTTGCACATCAATCTACATTACTTTGTATATCTATGCAGTCTTGCCAAAGCGTTTGATTAGTAATAATTGCAATATGATGAGAATCTTCCAAGAAAATGCTGTTTGATCGGCAAAAAGCTAAACAATTGGGATGCTATGCCTGTTTATTATATATGTCGACTGAAGTGTAAACATTGACTTTAATACCAACGTAGACATTATATCAAACATATTACATTTACGTGGCGCCGGAACAGAAAATTGATTGCGACTGTTCAAAATACTATAAAAACTGACAGAGCTTGTATAAATTTAGCCGATTCCAAAACGATCCCATTCGCCGACGATGAATACTCTCATCGCTGTCCTCCTTCTCCTGGCGGTACGTTATTAGAGTTCACACACTGCAGTAATTCTTCATTCAAGAAGCAAAGATTCCCACTGTCTTATTTCAGGTAGTCAAACTTGGTTATAGCGTGGAGACGTACAGTTCAGGCCAGTCGAGCGTCTCAGTGGAGGAGCATAGCAGCTCAAACAACTCCACTGACTCGAGCGAAGAAGATGATATCGACTACGAAGATACTATTATTTTAGCAGGTCACCATTTTTCTTTTATTTTGTTCCACACATTACTTGTTCAGCTCAACTTTGAATGCTGCTACATATTACAGAAAGCATACCAGATTGTGGAAATGATACAAATATGAACGCGACGACTAGAATGGCAGCTTATTCTCTACACATTGCACTAAGGTCTGTTCAGCACTTGCTCTTCATTGCCTAAGAAAATAATTACAATCACACGTCGCCACTAAGAGGTTGTTGTTAAGAGGGGATCTCGCAAATGGACAAGTGAAAAATGGCAACTGTACTGAAGCTAAAACTTTTTCATCAGCAAGCGACATGAGTTTACTGGTGACAACTATCCTTTTTTTCAAAAATACGTATTTTACTCTTTTTGAGGCGAGAAAAATGTTATTTTGGTCTTTTCAGACGTACGATTGCGGACTAGAGCAAGCTGCTTTCAACCTTTCTAAGATGTGTCGCCATGAGAGCGACATTAACTTTTCTAACGTCGGAAGTAATAGTGCTTTTTACGCGGGAAAGATTGATGACGTACACCAACTGATCCACAAAGTAAGAGTGAATGCTCAACTTTGATTTTTCTGAAGACTTAGTAGTTCTTTTGGAGTAAGTGAGATCAGCAGTATTTTCTGACGTTTTTCTGTACAATCCTCCTTGTTGCACTGCTAGCCCTGCAATCGTTTCCAATTCTAAAGAAAATTTATCACTAATTGTTCGAGCTGAATGCATATCGACCATAAGCACGCCGATTCAGCAGGTTTTAGCTGATATATGGTTGGTGGAACACTTCAATGCAGAGCTTCCCTCTCTCAAAGGCGACACCGACAGCAAGCGACAGTGGTATGATTCCATTTCTGCAGGTTGGTTGTTATTTTATAGTAAGCATTAATGAAATAAATACGAGGATAGATATCTGCATGTTATATAGCTGTCATCAGACAGCGGCTGCTACGTACTGAATAGACATAAGGTTAGGTAATAAGATAAGTGTTAGTCTATAAGCTAGTGGACGACACTCTACGACGGCTCAGTCTAGATTTCAAAGATTAGAAATAACAATTAGTGGAATAACCTGAAAAAGTCTTTTAGATGGCGAATGCTAATACGACGAAGATAGGATGCGCTTATAGTGAATGCAATTCTGGCAGAGATGGTTGTGATGATGCTTCATCTTCCATAGTACTCGTTTGTTCATATGGGACCGCGTAAGTCAACCAAACAAAAAGATTTCGAAACAGTGGTTGATCTCTATGCAACTTCAGGCACATCCAACCCAACACTCCAATTTACACAGAAGGCCGACCATGCGACACATGCAATAACACTTGCGCCTACAGAAGTTTTTGCAATAGAACAATGTCCGAGTTGGAGTGTCATTAGATACATCTACGTTCTATCTCGGCTGTCCTCTCACACCAACACATTTTGTGCTATAAGACTTTCAATATGAATTTGCCATCGTCGTGAATTGAAGCTTTTTTCAATATTATTTGTACAACAACCTTTACTAGACCGGAAGCGATGAATACAAGCAAAGGAATGAGACCGATATCCAAACGCAGTAGCTAATGTCTGGGAAACGAGTACTGCAGAAGAATTATAATATCCATGCACATTCCTCAATGTAACACAATTTTCCTCCTCACTATGATTTGTTAAAGGCGTTCACTATCGTCCATGAATTAAAAGGGATGACGATCAGCTATGGGTTAATAATCATAAACCTCTACGCTCTGATCTGGGTAGGTGCCTTTTTGAATCGTGACTAGTTTCATATCGGTTACAGACTTACCTATCTTCAGACCTCAGACGGTAATTTTTCAACTACTAGAGGAACTAAGGCGTTAAGTTTATCACTTCCTTATAAAAGAGGCTTTACTCATTATAAGAATTGTATATATACAACTCTTTGCTATATTTTTGATATCTCCAACATATAATCAGATCTTTTTCAACGCTTGGAAGTAATCTTCAATTCATGTTGTGCCCATTTCGATAATTCTATAACCGTCCATTCCATATGATCGCCGTAAGTCGACGTAACGAATAGAAGGCACTATTGATCAATTTGGAAGTCAACTTAGAGACCAATGATTTAATAAGAAAAAGGATTTTTCCGTTTTTCCGCAATATATCGAATTTGAAAAAAACCAGCTTTTAATAAGCCACTTCTGACGGAGCGCCTGTATTGGATGAATTGCCGAAAGAATACAAAAATTGCGAAGAAAGAGTTTTTGCCGGCAAAAACTGCCAGCCGAGTACCTTAGATATCCACTTTATTCACCCACCTATTCATAGCACGAAATCATCTTTAGCATTGGATGTCAGTGCAAACTGTACTTTTCTATCATCTCAGCAAGGTAAGGTGTAGGTAATTGCTCACTAATAACTATGCTTTAGAGTACCAAATGACGGATAATACATTTGTATTTATGAGGGATCTTGACATATGCCTGATAATCATTATTTGAGCCACGCATCTCAGTGGTTTGTCAAAGGGAGCTGACATATAGAGCCCGATACACGTGTTTCGATCTTGCAATCTCGTCAGTCGGGCAGTTACCATTTCTCGTCTTTTGCTAATCTCTATGGGAGCTCCAGTCCCCACACTAAGAGTTAGCGACGACGAACGTTCTTACATACTATGTCCAGTGAAAATCTCACCGAGCACAGAGTGTTATACACTCGATTGCTCTTTGCTGCTATACTCAATAAATCATAACTTTCGTTTCGAGTGTTTTCATAAGACCACTGCTCAAATTTCAATATGCCTGATAATCATTATTTGAGCCACCATTGAAATTGAGCAGTGGTTTCAAAAAAATACTCGAAACGAAAGTTATGATTTATTGAATATATCAGCCAAGAGCATTCGAGTGTACAACACTCTGTGTTAGGTGAGATTTTCACTGGACCTAGAGTGAAACGTTCGTCGTCGCTAACTCTTAATGTGGAGACTGGAGCTTCGACAGAGGTTAGCAAAAGACGAGAAAGGGTAACTGCTCGACTGACGAGAGCGCAAGATCGAAACACGTGTATCGGGCTCTATAAGTCAGCTCCCATTGACAGACCACTGACATGCGTGGCTCAAATAATGATTATCAGGCATATTGAAAGCTGAGCAGTGGTCTTAAGAAAACACTCGAAGCGGAAGGTCTTGACATAGTTTTGTTCTGACATCATCCTAGTCACAGCGGTTAACCCCTTTGAGATCAAGTGCAGCTAAAATTTCTTACGGCCTTTTCGTGGTTTCCCGTCACGTACACTGGTTTCATTAGACTCTTGATATTTATTCGATAGCCAAAAAATTGTCGTTCTCACAATATGCTTGATTTTCAAAAACGCTTTTCGCTACGTTTCTGCTATAGAAACTTATTTTCATTACTTTGTAAGTAGCGAGTTTTCTCTTTCTTTAGCTTTTAAGAGTCTTTGTATTGCTTAAATCTCGAAAACTTGAACAGTGTGTTGCATTCAGAATTCTCCTTATTTGACCGCTTTTAGCGGTGGTAAGATGTTACAATATACCCAACGGGATCCCACCTGACGCAAATGTTTATGCAAAGCACTCTTCATAAGTGTGTTACATTTTCCAAATGGTGTTTTTATTGCGCTGATGAGAGTGAGAAGCAAGTTTTATTTCACACTTAAGCATTTTTCGCTTTTTCGGATTCTAACAATTGCTCGATAGCACAGATCTCAACTATTCCAATGACGTGCTTGGTTATAAAAAAGGACTTAATAGTGCGTTATTACAGCTAGAAAACATCGGGTTTCGCACTTGGTGTCCATTTTTTGTCGGGTATGATATGAGAGTTGCCTCGTATCGATTTAGCAGAGCAACTGTCATGTGGTCGGGTATGAGATGCAATCATAATTTTAGTGTAGCAACACAAGAAAAAGTCTTTCGAGCAATTAAGAATACCAATAGAGTCACCGAAATTTGAGCCATTGAACGATTACCGAGTTTCTTAATGGAAAGCTTTGTCCAGTGAAAATTGCTCACGTGTGGGATGATTTTTTTTTTGCTGTACAATGCCGTATAGGGCCGTTTTAGAAATAAAAAATACCATTTATATTCCCAAATATAAGCTATCGAGTGGTTTGTTACACGCAGTGGCTTTATACCACTTTTACGAAATCTATCTACATGACAGTGCAAAGTATGCTCGGGGCGTATGAAGTGAAATCTTAATTTTAGTATTGCAGTGCAATATAGAATGCTTTCGAAAAGCCAATAACACCTTTATTGCCAAAATTTTGGCTATCGAATAATAAATGTATTTTTGCAGTAAAAGCTTTGTTCAACTTAGAATACTTGAGGTGCAAAATAGAAATTTGATTATACACTTACGTCTCTGTGTAAAGGTCATGTAAGAAATAAAATGAAGCCTTCAAGTTCTCGAGATTCAGAAAGAGAGAGAGAGAGAGAGAGAGAGAGTGAGAGAGAGAGAGAGAGAGAGAGAGAGAAAGAGATTCCTCATTCACCGACGATGATCACCCTCATTACGGCTCTCGTTCTACTAACGGTACGCTTATCAGTGTTTCCACACGACCACATCTTCTATCCACCAACTAAATATTTCTGTTGCACTATTTCAGGGATATTGCACTATTTGGCTACGTCGTGGAGACTTACAGCTCAGACTCATCAATCGACTCAGTCGAATTGGACTCCATCCCAAGCAATACGTTAACCCAACCCAAGACGAAGAAGAATACGACTTCGGATATGAAGACTCTGTTACCTCAGGACGACAATTTTCTTCTTCATTTGATCTCTAAATTTCCATACGAACAGAACTCTCAACACATTCCAGATAGCATAACAAATTGTGGCAATGATATAAACGTGAACTTGGCGCCTAGATTTGTAGCGTATGAGAAGCACAATGCACTGAGGTCTGTTCAATGGATGATTACTGTCTAGGAGAACGATTACAAAACATCGTAACCACTGCGAAAAACGCAGTCAAAAGTGTTATAAAAATGATTGCAATCACATATCGCTGCTGAGGAATTGGTTTAAGACTGCGACTCGCTGATGAGAGGTGAAAAAAGGCAACATTAATCAGGCTGGAAACTTTTTAACAGCTACGACATGAGTTTACAGATGACAGTAGCCTGTTGAAATGGCAATACAACCTTGGTTTCTGATGGAACGAGCAGAATGTTATTTTCGTCCTTCTCTAGAAATACGACTACGAATTAGAGCGAGCTGCTTCCAACATTTCCCACATCTGACAGGTAGGAACAACTAAAGTTTTTCAACGTCGGAAGAAACACTGCTGCTCTTGTGGAGCACATTGACAACACACACCACATAATGCACAGGATGGGGTGGAACTCACTTCTTCTTTGGAGATGAGTAGTCCTTATAAAGAATTTGAGGATGATAGTAGTAGTACTTCTCGATACATTTTTGTGTATTTTTATTGTTGTATTTCCACCTCGCTATGTTTCCATTATCAAAAAGAAATATTCACTAAGTGGTCTAGTTGGAGGCATATTAGCATAGGCACTCTAATTCTGTATATTTTAGCTGACTGATGTTTGGTCGAACACTTCAAGGCAAAGCTAATTTCTCTTCATTATCCCGCTGACAGTAAGGAGCAGTGAATTGATCCCATTCCTTCGGGTTGATTTTAATGTATTACTAGGAATTCTTCAAATGAATAAGAGATATATGGCGGCATGTACGGTTGTATAATCGTTTATAAGCCAGATGTATACAATTTATATAGATTATTTTCACAAAAACCTGTAGTAGACCAAAAGTCATAGATACGAGAAAAACAAGAGACTCATCTTTGAAAGAAATAATTAATGTTTAGGAATCGAAAAGTGTAAAAGATCTATGTGTCATACACCTCCCTCGGAATAAATCAACTTCTTATGCACTATGGTTGTTAAAGACGTTCGTCATCATTTACGGTTTGAAAGAGATGGACATAAATCCCATCTGATCTGGATAGCTGCCCCGTGAGATCACGACTAATTTTATGTCTCTTAAGAATTTTCCTATTTTCAGACAGTACAAAGTAATTTGTTAGCAACTGTAGATGCCAAGACGCTCAGTTTATCACCTGATCATAAAAGAGGCTCTCACTGGCTATAAAAATTCCATGTATACAACTCTCTGCTAGATACGCAGTGATGTAGAGTGATGTGCAAAAGTTTTGCGTCTGTTGGGACTCGAACTCATATTGCACCCTATACGGTAGCGCATGCTTGAGCCGTTGCACTACCGATACCCGTTTCGTCATGTTTTTCTATGCTACAACTCAGCTGTCTGACAGCAGCCAACTGTGAACGTTCTGACGCGGTAGTCGCTATCAGCACTCAATCCACTTGTACTGAAGGATATGGGGTACGGAGGATAAAGCAGTATTCTCTCACTTGACCGACTTCAGCGATGGTATAATGAAATAATATATCAGTGATGTGAATGACGTGGAAAACGTATAGTTTGGTGCGGTTTCGCACAACACTCTACATCACGTATACTATTTCATCACACCACCTTCAAAAGCTGCCAAATGAAAGAATAGTTTTTGTTATATCTTATTTTTCTTGCATATAACCAGATCATTGTCAATGCATGGAAGTGCTCTTCAACTCATATTCTATTTATTTCAATTTTTGTATGGCCGTCCATTCTATACGATCACTGTAAGTTATCATAAAGATTAGATGGCTCTATTGATCAATTGGAAGTCAAATTGGCCACTACTCGTCTGATAAAAGAAAAGATCTTTTCGTAGTAAATCGATGTGAATCCGACTTTTCGAGGCTTTTCAAATCGATATGAATCCCACTTTTGACAGAACACCCGTATTGGACAAATTGTTGAGAGAATAAAAAAATTGCGGAAATGGAGTTTTTACCGGTAAAATACGGCTAGCCAAAAAATATCGCGGATACCATAGCCACTTTGCCCATTTTGCCACATCTATGCTAACATACAACTCATCTTTAGCATTAGATGTTAGTTCATATTATGAATTTCTATCATTTCAGGAAGGGTAGATTTGGGTGATGACTCACTAGTAACGCTGTTGCGGAATAGCAGATGGATAACACAGCGGCATTCATGAGGGGCCCTGACATTGTTTTGTTTTGACATCGGATCAAGTCTCAGCAGTTTACTTTTTCCGAACCACGTGTACCAAAGATGTATATAGCTCCCTTCGTGGTTTCCTAGTCAAGCACACTCCTTTCACTAGACTTTTAGTAGCCATTCGACAGGAGAAAAAAATTGTGGTTCAACGATATGCTTGGTTTTCGGAAAAGCTTTTCGGTGCTTTTCCCTTACCCGCGCCCATTTTTAGGACCTTGTTAAGAAAGTATTGCTTGGTTTTTGACGTCATCGTAGTCACTCGATTCCTTGGTGTCGAGAAACGAACAGTTCAACTTATTCCCAAAAAATGTTCAACTGCACTGTGAAAGTAAGAGTAGAACTTTATTTCGCATTCAATCATTTTTGGCTTAGCTTTTGTTTTGGAGTTTCAGTAACCATTTGAGAGCTCGTATCTCATCGATTTCAATAGTCCGCTTGGTTTTCAAAAACGATTTATTAGTGTTTCTTTACGGTCAAAAGAATGTTGGGATTCGCACTTAGAGCGCACTTGCCGATTATGTTGTGGGGTTGGTTCATATCGACTGTGACTGTGAGGTAATGCGGTCTTTATTTCAGTGTTGAATCGCAACAAAACTTCTTCTTGAAAAATTAAGTGTACTTTCAAAACTATCGTGATCTATGCTACCGAGCGATTACTGCAAATTAGATAAAAGACTTGCCTAGTGAAAGATGCTTAAGTGTCAAATAAAATGTTATTTTTAATGTGCAACATAAATTCCATTTGAGAAAAACACTTTAAAGTTCTCTTATTCTAGCGAATCTGATAATGTGAAAAGATCAAATTTTCCAAATCAAATCGTTGGTGAAACTTTTTCAATATGAAGTATAGTAAGAGAAGTTACTTTGTCTTCATTGAATGCCGAGCATCTGGAAGTATTGTCTTTATTAGACACGGAATATCTGAAAACAAAACTCACGAGATGCAAAAGGATGGTAGACGTTCGTTTGAATGCAGGTCGATCTCTATTTTCTTTCATTTCAGTGTGCGCATGTATGTGCAAGATAGGTGAGATGTATGATAATTGTTGTATCCTCACCCATTTCTCCCCTCTCCCTTTCCCAAAAGCCTAATCACTATCTTCCTGTATTTGGTTGATATTTTGTCAACGTAGATTTCGTGATTTCGTTTTGAGAGTATTCCGTGGAAAATTGTCCTCCATACATTTCACACAATTAAAAAATTGTTTTGTAGAGAAATTTTTTCTCGCACGGAAAGAGTTAGCTGCCGCAGAGCGTCCAGATCCGTTGCGTTTCGACATTGAAGTTATGGACGTAAATGTATTCTCTATATCACTGGATCTGCCTCTATGCGGCAAGGACTAGCTGTGAATCAATGAGTCGGATAAATCGGGCACGGAAGAGGGCGGAAATGTTGTTAGCCAAATATGTCAAAAAACCAGTTTTTCATTAACCTAGCGTTAATAATGCCGCGCTCCTGTTACGTCTATCTAGTTTAGGAAGCCAATGCAATGAATGACCTACTCGAGAGCCGAGAAGTAACAACACTTTGCATGAATGCGTAAAAATTCATGCACCGATCGTCGCACTGCTCTTGAATCAAGGGTATTCGAAATTAAATAAAAAAAAAACAATTCTTTTAGCCTAAACGAGGTTGGTACGCCAGGGCCATACACCGGTGTTTCGGAGGTTTCGGCCTCCTCGTCAGTGACCCCCGCCCCACATTAAGCCCTCCATTATAGCAAGGAGGGAGGGCGTATTTGGTATGTGGTGATGGCATAGTGTACAATGACACTGGTCCATCACCATCAGTCGATGGTTTCGGCTGGTAGACCAAAAACTAATCCATTAAATCGACTGTTTCTAAAACCTCGTAAAAACATTCAAAATCAAATCCAAAAAAAAAAACAATGTTTTTGGCCTAAACGAGGTTGGTACGCCAGGGCCATACACCGGTGTTTCAGAGGTTTCGGCCTCCTCGTCAGTGTCCCCGCCGCACATTAAGGTTTTTTTTTTTGGATTTAATTTTGAATGTTTTTACGAGGTTTTAGAAACAGTCGATTTAATGGATTAGTTTTTGGTCTACCAGCCGAAACCATCGACTGATGGTGATGGACCAGTGTCATTGTACACTATGCCATCATCACATACCACATACGCCTCCCTCCACAATGCAGGGCTTAATGTGGGGCGGGGGTCACTGACGAGGAGGCCGAAACCTCCGAAACACCGGTGTATGGCCCTGGCGTACCAACCTCGTTTGAGCTAAAAGCATTGTTTTTTTTGGATTCAATTTTGAATGTTTTTAATAGGTTTTAAAACAGTCGATTTCAAGGGTATTCGACTGGTCAACTGGGCCTCTGAGAAGACATGGTGATCATCATATTATGGGACATCACGAAAGAACTTTTGCAGGAATGATACTAGTAAAAGAAAGCCTATGTGTTCAAAAATTTCCCCTACTTCAGTGAGAAAACCACACTCTTACGAAAACGGACGTATTTCCAACTCTTGTATAGAGTTCTTTTTTTTCAAAATGAAAACCACGTCGATGAAATCACGGCACATTTCAAACACTTTTCTCACATTTCTTTATACAATGCTCTGAAATCGTAACTCGACGGCACGATTTCTACAATGAGCGACTGCTAAAAGAGCTTATAGGGGACTTTGCATTTTGTACCTGGGAAAAAAAGGAGAAAAATAGAGCGCTAATCAATTTGAGAGTTTTGACAGTTCCTTCTCCTTCTAATAACGCGAAGTTTTAAAAAGTATTGCCGTTGTTTCTATTGCCTATAGCCTTACTGAGATCTTTTCTTTATACGTAGCCTTGCAAGACATGTACTTCTGCATGTGCCATAACATGCTTCAAAAGGCTCAAAAAATATGTTACCAGATTCTATTGATTTGAGCAAGGTCTCAAAAACACTTGAAATGAAAGGTACTGAAAATATGTCACCCCAGCCGCCCACTTTTGATATACTTTGCTGGAAGCACGAAAAGCATTTAAGGCCTAAACTAAATCTTGCAGTATCATTTTCCTGCTACACTACAGTAACACGGTTTCTTTAGAAACTAAGCATAGATTTGCAGATGTCGAAACCTACGCTATCGAATAGTTGCTCACAATTTAAGTGAACAACTCAAATCCTGCGGGAAGTACGCATGTGTGAAACACAAATCTTTCCTTCTTGCCCACAGCACTGAACAAAAGAGTTCTTAACAATTCAAAAAGGAATAATAAAAAACTGACCTCGGCATGCCTCAGAAAATCCCTGTTTTCTTCTCAAGCCAGACACAAGGTTTTATAGCAATAATTATTCACGCAGCTAATGTTTTGACAGTCTCACTTTCTTCAGAGCAGGTTGTCCACAATACAGTTATTTAATCACCTTCATTACTCCTCTAGAAAAATCACCAGACCCAGATTTTGGTTTCAAAGGCCTAAAATCGGCTTTTAACATGAAAGACAGAGAATAGAGCTCTCGACATTGAATAATCCTTAAGGGATTGGCCATGCACTCGTCTTCAAATTCTAAGTGTGTTTTAGGTATACTGGCCTTTACAGTGACTCGATGTTATATCGCGCTGTGACAGTTAGTGCTGTTTCTCCACCCAGACAAGTTTAGTAGCAATTTAACGAGCCCGGAGGGATAGATGGCTCGGTGTGCCATAAACGCGAAGCTGAACCATCAACCTTGTGTGCTACGCAGAGCACCTCTAACCACTGCGCTACATGCACTCAACTTTCATCATGCTCACGTTTTTCATGAGCTTTCCACTAATATACTTAAGTGCTGATCACCGACCAGAGACCACATGGACTCGTACCTTACTCATCAAAACAGATGTCTTATTTACAGATTCATATCAGGAGTGAATACGAAACATTTCTCCCTGCGGTTCGCAGTTGGATTAGTGGTATTGATTCTAAACGCTTGTAAAATTTTTCACACAGATGTCTTCGTTCCAGTGGAAGGATGCTGACTTCTATGTCAAAATTCACTCAGTTATGCGTGTTTGTCCTATGCATGTTAAGCATAGTGTTTGGTTAAGAGTTATGTTTGCCAGCTAGGTGTTTTTAAATGAGGACGTAGAGCAGCCTACTCTAAGCCAGTGTATGCTTTGCTGCACGCTGTGCAACAGACTAATTAAAACTGTCTACGTGCAATAACTGTCCCTGCCGTTAGGGCATATATATTATGGCTTCCTTGTACGGAGACGGTCGTACAAGCGGCTGCGAACTAGTTGGCACCTCAGAGCATTCGGTGGTATTTCAATACTCCTTACCAATCTCTCTAAACCTGTTCTTTTCAAGCAATATCTTATAACTGTACTTATCTCATCTATAAAGAAAGAAATGTTGAACAGGACTTTGCTTTCGTTCAAATATCCTTTTATGGGAGCATTGTTTTCTCTAAACCTAAGTCAAAGAGCCATAGATTCAGCGTTAAAAATAACTATTTCCGGATTCAGTTTTAGGATACCACCCTCCGCTCTCTTCCAATACATACAGACGCGGCTGTTAGGAAGATGTTTTTGTTAGAGCCCTTGCGAGGCATGAGAGGAAAGGTGATGAATCACGATATTCCGACATCAGTAAAGGCATGGCACTGCCGTACCTCATAGGTGTAATTCGAAGGTGCATTGGTACTGCAACCGTACTGAATGTGCAATCTATGGTGAAGGATCTGAAAGTGCAATTCAATCTAACCTTACTGATACCTAAAGTCTTACAGTCGGTTTTTACGACAAACATGCAGGAGCATTGATAGCTGCGTCTCACAAGTGTAGTTCAAAAGTGTATCGGCATAGCAACGGTTCTGAATGTACAAATCCAGAAGATTTTGTAGTTTACAAGCAAAAACTAAGGTACTGAATCCTGTGCAGGTCGATCATTTCATGTATATCAGAACGGCCCTAAAAGTGCAATCCAAGAATCAGTATGTATGACTTCTACGCGAAAACAATGGTGCTGACACATGATGTCGTGAGATCAGCACTTCTAGTTATGACAGCAGCGAAGGTATTGCGTTGCCGTGTCTCGGAAGTGTGATTTGAATGTGCAACGGCACGGTAACAGCTTTCAATGTGCTGTTTGAGAGGAGGAATCTAAAAGCTTAGTCGAAGACAACCTTACTCCTACCCAAAGCATTAGGGTCAATTTTTATGGCAGGGGCGCAAGACATTGATAGCTGCTCCTCAATAGTGTAATTTAAGGATGCAACGACACGGGAGGGCTCCAAAGTGCAAATCGGAAAGACAAATTATGGTTTGCAAGCAAAAGTAATGGCATCAACCACTGCTGCAGCAAAGGATTGCACTGCCGTACGTCAGAGGTCTGATTTGAAGCTACAAAAAACTGTAACGGCTTTGAATGACATTCGAAGAGATAGGATCTCAGAGTTCAACGGTTATACAACCTCATCAAAACCTAATGAATTAAGATCGACATTCATGGCAACGACACAAAGAGCACTGATTTGTCGTGCCTAAGAGGTGCGATTTAATGTTGCGAAGACACTGTGGAGGCTTCGAATATGTAATTCAAGAGGATGGCTTCGAAAATAGAAAGGATGTACAACCTCACTGAACCTAATGCCTTACAATCAACGTGCACAGCAACACTGCAAGCGCTTTGGATTGTTGAGCTTTAGATGTGTAATTCAGAGGTAAAACGACACCGTAGTTGGTCTGGTTGAACAATTTGAGAAGAAGAATATATAGTTTCCACGCGAAAGCTATTGAACTGGCTTCTGAGCCAATAATCTGAATATTCATAGCCATGAGAACAACAAAGCCACTAAATTTCTGTGCCTTGAAATGTGAAGCGGTGGTGCTACGGCACCTCTGCAGGTTCAGATATGCGATCCCGCAAGAAGGATTTGAGGTATGAAAGAGAACAGTGCGGCACCGATACCTAATGCCATAGGGTATAACAGCAGCGACATTTAACTGCAATGCCTCAAAGATATAAACCCTAGAGGCAAGGACGCAGTAATGGTTGTGAATGTGCGATCGGAAAGAAAGGATTTGCAAGTGCAGCGAGCGTACTAAGACGCTGGAACCTGTTGCCATAAGGTCGTCATCTCTAAGGCATGACAGTACAGAAAGCAGCGTATTACGATTAATAAATAATTATGAATATGGTCTGTGTCTGTAATAGCACTGCAGTAGCTATAAATATGTAATCCGAACTGATGCACCTGTGGTTGCATTACATAAACAACGCAGCGATAAGTGATTTCATATGGTCGGCATCTGTAGCATGGCAGGAGAAGAGGTATCGAATCGCCGTGCCTCAAAGGTGTCATTCAAAGGTACACTGCAACGACTTTGAACGCACAGTGCGAGAGGTAGGGATTATGGTTCAACGACAATACTACGGCACTGATTCCTGATGACAAAATTTGCAATTGTAGTTATAAAAAAGCGAAAGCATTTGAACAGCATAGCTCAAAGGTGTTGGTCGAAGATGCAAAAGTGTCCGCAACGGCTTCAAATGCCCCATCCAAAGGAAAGGATCTGCGGCTTCACCGCAAATAGTGTGACACTGATACCTGATGCCATCAAATCGGCATATATATGTATGACCTCATCGACACGGTTGCCATGTCGCAGAGATATATTGCGATGGTGCAGCGAAGCTGTAATAGCTCTGATTGTACGGTCAGAAAGGAGGGATTCAAAAGTGTAGCACATAAACTAAGGCACTGTTATCTGTTGCAATAAGATGTGCATATATAACGTTTGAGAGGAGAGATGGCATTGTATCGACATGCGTCAGAGGTGTTACTTGGAGGCACAGCAGCACTATAACACCTCTAAATATACAAACGAAGAGGATGGATCAGAAAAAGGCAACAGGAGGTTATTTGCAGTAAAATCTAGTTATTTACGATTGGCAATTTTCACATCGAAAGGAATTGAACTGTCCTGCTCTAAGAGGTGTGATTCGATGGTGCAGTGACAGAGTTGCTTTTCTGAAGCTCAGTCGCAGGATAGTAATCACAATCTAGTGCACTGAATGATTCCAGGTTTCTGTACAACAGGCTCGAACAATGTATTGAATACCACAAGCTCCACTTCTCACTGAAGCATACTTTTGAGCACAATAATTGGCGCCTTTGCTGTTTTCGTGGTCACAGATGCCTGCTTATGTCCTCATGTGTCACTGTCGTGGTTTTCGCGTGGAACCGTGAATCCATTCTCTCATACTTCACCATTAGAGCGGTCACAGTGCCGTTTGCAGTGGCAAATTACCCCTCTGAAGCATGGCAACAGCAATGCATTTGTACTGCTGCAATCACTGTCGACCTTAAGACATTAGATATCAGTGCCGCTGTATTCTCGTTGTGCTTTCAAATCATTCTTGTTCATGTTTTAAGCGTTTGCACTGCCGTTACACCTTCAAATCACACCTCTGAGATAAGGCAGTGCAAAGCCTTTGCTGTAGCAGTGCTTAATACCATAGCTTTCGCGTGGAAACCTTAAATTCGACTTTCCTAGTTATACATTTGGAGCTTTTCCTGTGCCGTTGCATCTTTGCATTACACTATTGAGGCACAGCTATCAATTTCCTTTCACTGTTGTCACAAAAACTGATCGCTAGGCATTAGGCCTCGGTTAGTTTGTATTCCCTTTTTGCCTTTTAGATCCCCCTCTTAAACAGCAGACTGAAAGCCTTTACAGTGTCGTTGCATCTTCAAATCACACCCTGAGGGACGACAGTGTAATGCCTTCACTACTGTCATAAGTGGAAATGCCTATCTTGCGGCATCAGGTGTCAATGCCTCAGCTTTCGCATAGAAACCATAAATCCTTTTTTTAGTTGCACCTTTATAGCTGTTAGAGTGCCGTCGTTTCTGCCAGCTACACTTTTAAGGTGAGACAAATTTAAACCTCAGAGGTGATGCTATGAATACCGATTGTAAGGCCAGTGTTATCACTGCCTCTGAACCGTTGTAACTTTTAATGCTTTCACTCTAATCGCATATTTGGAGTTGTTGAGATGAATCAACTTTTCAGGCACAATTTTGAGGCACTATAAATATTTGCCTTACGTCCTGCTTTTAGTCTTGAATGTCGATCGTAAGGCATTAGGTATCAGTGAAGTAGGATTTTCGCTGCACCCTCTAATCTTTCCTTTTGGGTTGTTCATTCAAAGCCGTTGTAATGCCGTTGCAACTTCAAAACACATCTATAAGGCACGACAGCGATAGGGCAATGCCTTTGGTGCTGTCATAAGTAAAATGTCAATCTTACGGCATCAGGCGACGATGTTTTCGCGTGGAAACCATGAATTTTTGCACTCGTATTGAGTCGCCATGGTGCCATTACACTTTTAAATTCCACCTTTGAGGCGCGATAATTCAATGAAGTCTCCAAGAGTGTTCGAAGTCTTTTCGGGGTCCAAATAGCATATGCTTGCACAACAGAGCTAGGATACGCATATAGTCCGTGCAAATCTTCTTATCTACATTTGGTGTCAATTGTTCGTTGATACTGAGGAGATTGAGTCACTTAACAAATTGCACTTGCTTACCTATTATCACTTCAATGCAATTTTAGTTCTACCAATATTAACATACCAGTCTACATGATATGCAGTCCATGCGGCATGTGAACTGCAGTGTCAGCTTCTATCTATTTGCAACAGAACTTCAGCTTGAGTTTTAGTGTTAATGAAGAATTGTCTGACTCAACTCTATCACCCCGTGATTGATGACTCAACTCTATCATAATTGCAAATGTCCTTGTTTCCGATCTGAAATCACACTACAGAGTCGCAACAAGTTTGGTTTTTCTTCAAAATAGCCTCAATAAAGTTACTTATTGTATAGAAGCCACGAAAATTACACAGAGTTTGAGAAAACAGATAATTTCTGTGAATGTGAGTTACTCTCAACCTGTGTTTATTCTAACGGCGAGATAATGCTGTGGATATGCTAGACTTATCACCAACAATGAATAAGCAGATCATTTCCGTTATTCGCATTCTATTTCGACTCCATGAGAAAAATGTGTTTCCTGCTTAGCTCTAGGGTTTCAAAAACATTTTCGCAGCGGGAATTTCAAGGGCGTATTACTCCTTTATGATGTTCCCTTCACTGCTTTGCCGCAGTGAAAACAAAGTTATGTATTACATTCTAAAATTTTTTCTAGGGAGAGCTTTTTCCCATAAAATTCCAATGAACATTCAATACCATGGATCTCGACACTTCGATTGCTACACTTAGTTTCTGAAAAAGATTTCTTACTGTCCTATGGCGACAAAAAGAAGCGTAAATTTCATATTCGATGCGCATTCTTTGCTACCGGCATTTGGTGGGATCGATTGCGCATTACGAGCCGCGAAATGCCATCTGCAAACAACACCAAAGAAAGCGCGTCGAGTGTGAAATGGAATTTTCTTCTAGTTGTGACAGCGCAATAAAATTGTCGAGCTTTGAGCTATCGAATGATCATCAAAAGTCTAGAGGAAGAGCTTTGTTCAGCAATGAATGCTCGAGTGCAAAATATAAATTTTTTTTTATTACTACAGTGCAATAACAATGCTTTTAAGAAATGAAGCGCACTCTCAAAATTCTCGTGCTGTGAGCCATCGGATATCTATCAAAATTCTTGATAAAGTAGAAAACGTATTTTTCTTAAGGAGTTCAAACAGGATGCGAATAACGGAGAAATACCAAATGAACTAATGCACTATTGAAACTTTTTCCTCTGCATTGTTCCTGTACACTTTCATTGGTTCCCAATGTGCTCAATTAATCTTACTGCAACAGGCGCTTATTCTTTTGCTATAAATTAATCATTACTAATGTTCTAGTAGCGAATCGAGATTCAGCACAGCAGAAACAATTAAACTGCGTTGGATTACTCATACTTCAGAGTAAATGGAATACAACTTCCATCAAAAGTGTTTGACTATCACTGAGTGGGCCGCCGCAAAATTCCACAATGCTCAGTCATATGTGAATCCTTTGGTAAGGAAGATCTGCAAAAATAAAACAACTTAGAAAGAGAAAGCAATGCATGTGTGATGGGGGTGCAAGACAAAATACCTAACGTATTCAGTGTTTCTTCATAAAACGCTAAAATTTTTATGTACCAGATAGTCATTTTTGGGCACGCATGCTGTCTTTATGCAGGGCTGACTATATGCCCGATACACGTGTTTCAACATTGACAGGTGTCATCAATCGGGTGATACACTTTCGTCGTTAGCCAATCCTCTCGGGGCGCTTAGTCTTCTATACCAAGAGTAGGCGAAGACGAACATTTTGCACTGTTACTCAAGTGAAATTGTTACTGAACAGGCAGTGTCGTACACCCGATTGCGCTTGGATGGCATCGTTAATAAGTTATAGCTTTCGTTTCAAGTGTTTTCTTGAGACCACGCTCAACTTTCAACATACGGTCTTAGGAAAACACTTGAAGCAAAAGGTATGATATGTTGACGATACGAAACAAGATCAAACAGTGAACAAAAACTGTCCATTCAGTGATGATTTTGCATTATAGAATGTTCGTCGTCGCCTATTCTTAGTAAGGCTGAGCGCCCGAGAGAGTCGGCAAAAGACGAAGGATACCGCCAGACTAAAGAGACTGTCAAGATTGAAACAGGTGTATCGAGTTTTATAAGTCAGCCCAGACCATATGCTAGGCTCAATAAATGATTATTCGGCATATTAAGATAAAGTTGTTTTTACACGTTGATGAATGTAAATATTCTATAAAGAACGAGGGTAAAGTAAAAAATGACTTGTTTATTTGTGAGATCCTATTATCTAGAAAAAGTGTGTTTCTATTTGAAAAGTCAGATGGTAGGAGCAACTAATCAATACACTTGACGTAAATGTAACCAGTCATCTTGAAATGGTTAGAAAAAGTGCAAATATCGACGCTCTAGTTTTGAGTCCTGCTACGTGAAAGCACTATAAATTCTCAACTCTATCGCATTTTGAGCACGTCGAATAGAAGAGTAGGGAAAAACGCTGCTAACATTCTCCATAACAATGGAATCCAGTCACGCGTTTAGGTTTTATGAAACGAATATTGATGGCTTCATGATCAGAAATGAGTTGTTAGTTTTTTTGCCATTGAAATCATTGGACAAATGCGAATTTGCCCATTTACTCAACAGCAAATAACTTACAGTAATAGTGTCTGCATGGTTTGTGCAGATAAAATGGAATACACTAGACTGGCTTCATTCGATAAATGAGACTTGACGTTTTTCACATGGTTCCATGGCTGCACTAAGAGATTCTTCTACATCAACTTCGAGACAGGGGAAGCTAAAAGTACATAGTTTCCGCTAATGACTACCCATTGGTGAGGCAGTTTTGCACTTGAACCTGGAAAAAAGTAATTCCCGATGCCAATTTGTCACGCTCAGGACGAGTTTATTCCTTAATGGACGCACTTCACTAGAAAGGTGTCTGTCTATGTCATTGTCGTCTTGACAAGCGAAATGGATGCTGGAAATACATAAGAAAATCTATGCTTAAAAAGACAATTTTACTCCAATTCACCAGAGTTCTTAGTTGCAATCAAGAATATCTGTCACTAATAAGATGGAAATCATTATGGTAAAGGGTGTTCAATCAAAAAAAAAAAAATCAGACAGCCTTTTTGTGCGCGTTCTAGTATAATTAATCTCCAAAACAGTTCATAAAATATCAAAAAACACCTAAGTATTAATTCAAACTTTTGTTTCTTGATCAGTATCTACTAAGTTATCTATCTGATTTTCAAAAGAGCAATCGTTTCACTGAAATGTTAGCGTTGCTTTCTATTCAAATGTAGACATTGCGTCGAATATAAAACGTTTTCATTGCTTTGAAACTGGTAACTGATCGGTGATTGCCCAATACGACATGACAGAGCTTGTATAAATGACGCCCATTCCAAAACGATGTCATTCGGCCACAATGAATAGCCTCATCACGGCTCTCATCCTGATTACGGTACGTTCATCAATGTTTCCACACTACAACAACTTTTCAAACATCAAGCAAAACTTCCTACTGTAAAGAAACACGCTTTTTCTAGATAATAGGATCTCACAAATAAGCAAGTCATTTTTTACTTTACCCTCGTTCTTTATAGAATATTTACATTCATCAACGTGTAAAAACAACTTTATCTTAATATGCCGAATAATCATTTTTGAGCCTAGCATATGGTCTGGGCTGACTTATAAAACTCGATACACCTGTTTCAATCTTGACAGTCTCTTTAGTCTGGCGGTATCCTTCGTCTTTTGCCGACTCTCTCGGGCGCTCAGCCTTACTAAGAATAGGCGACGACGAACATTCTATAATGCAAAATCATCACTGAATGGACAGTTTGTTCACTGTTTGATCTTGTTTCGTATCGTCAACATATCATACCTTTTGCTTCAAGTGTTTTCCTAAGACCGTATGTTGAAAGTTGAGCGTGGTCTCAAGAAAACACTTGAAACGAAAGCTATAACTTATTAACGATGCCATCCAAGCGCAATCGGGTGTACGACACTGCCTGTTCAGTAACAATTTCACTTGAGTAACAGTGCAAAATGTTCGTCTTTCGCCTACTCTTGGTATAGAAGACTAAGCGCCCCGAGAGGATTGGCTAACGACGAAAGTGTATCACCCGATTGATGACACCGTCAATGTTTAAACACGTGTATCGGGCTATATAAGTCAGCCCTGCATAAAGACAGCATGCGTGGCCCAAAAAATGACTATCTGGTACATAAAAATTTTAGCGTTTATGAAGAAACACTGAATACGTTAGGTATTTTGTCTTGCACCCCCATCACACATGCATTGCTTTCTCTTTCTAAGTTGTTTTATTTTTGCAGATCTTCCTTACCAAAGGATTCACATATGACTGAGCATTGTGGAATTTTGCGGCGGCCCACTCAGTGATAGTCAAACACTTTTGATGGAAGTTGTATTCCATTTACTCTGAAGTATGAGTAATCCAAACGCAGTTTAATTGTTTCTGCTGTGCTGAATCTCGATTCGCTACTAGAACATTAGTAATGATTAATTTATAACAAAAGAATAAGCGCCTGTTGCAGTAAGATTAATTGAGCACATTGGGAACCAATGAAAGTGTACAGGAACAATGCAGAGGAAAAAGTTTCAATAGTGCATTAGTTCATTTGGTATTTCTCCGTTATTCGCATCCTGTTTGAACTCCTTAAGAAAAATACGTTTTCTACTTTATCAAGAATTTTGATAGATATCCGATGGCTCACAGCACGAGAATTTTGAAAGTGCGCTTCATTTCTTAAAAGCATTGTTATTGCACTGTAGTAATAAAAAAAAATTTATATTTTGCACTCGAGCATTCATTGCTGGACAAAGCTCTTCCTCTAGACTTTTGATGATCATTCGATAGCTCAAAGCTCGACAATTTTATTGCGCTGTCACAACTAGAAGAAAATTCCATTTACACACTCGACGCGCTTTCTTTGGTGTTGTTTGCAGATGGCATTTCGCGGCTCGTAATGCGCAATCGATCCCACCAAATGCCGGTGCAAAGAATGCGCATCGAATATGAAATTTACGCTTCTTTTTGTCGCCATAGGACAGTAAGAAATCTTTTTCAGAAACTAAGTGTAGCAATCGAAGTGTCGAGATCCATGGTATTGAATGTTCATTGGAATTTTATGGGAAAAAGCTCTCCCTAGAAAAAATTTTAGAATGTAATACATAACTTTGTTTTCACTGCGGCAAAGCAATGAAGGGAACATCATAAAGGAGTAATACGCCATTAGAATTCCCGCTGCGAAAATGTTTTTGAAACCCTAGAGCTAAGCAGGAAACACATTTTTCTCATGGAGTCGAAATAGAATGCGAATAACGAGAAATGATCTGCTTATTCATTGTTAGTGATAAGTCTAGCATATCCACAGCATTATCTCGCCGTTAGAATAAACACAGGTTGAGAGTAACTCACATTCACAGAAATTATCTGTTTTCTCAAACTCTGTGTAATTTTCGTGGCTTCTATACAATAAGTAACTTTGTTGAGGCTATTTTGAAGAAAAACCAAACTTGTTGCGACTTTGTAGTGTGATTTCAGATCGGGAAACAAGGACATTTGCAATTATGATAGAGTTGAGTCATCAATCACGGGGTGATAGAGTTGAGTCAGACAATTCTTCATTAACACTAAAACTCAAGCTGAAGTTCTGTTGCAAATAGATAGAAGCTGACACTGCAGTTCACATGCCGCATGGACTGCATATCATGTAGACTGGTATGTTAATATTGGTAGAACTAAAATTGCATTGAAGTGATAATAGGTAAGCAAGTGCAATTTGTTAAGTGACTCAATCTCCTCTGTATCAACGAACAATTGACACCAAATGTAGATAAGAAGATTTGCACGGACTATATGCGTATCCTAGCTCTGTTGTGCAAGCATATGCTATTTGTAAGCTTTTTTCAAAGCACTTTCATGTTCTCTTCCGTTATTCCGGAGGAGAGGTGGGGAGGGAGGGCGGGGGGTGGGGGGCAAATAAGGAAAAAAAACCCTTTTCTGAGCATGAACTTTTGAAAGGAGTGTTAGTAATCATTCGTAGCTAAAACTTTTTAGGCAATGCTAAATGACATTTTTTTAAAAGACTTCTTTATAGCGTTACGGCACCAAAAATAATAAAAAATTCACACGTGCCCCCTCTGCATTATTATGACACTTATATTTCGCCGGACGAAAATTGTTTAGAAGTTCAGATAACTGTTAGATAGCTTAAGTCTGAAAAATCCAGAAATATGTTAACCTTCCGTAAAGCATTATTTTATTGGGCCAAACGCGAAGGTTCTATAACAATGTCTATTCAAACAACTGATGTTTCGGCACTTTCGCCCTCTTCAGAGCCTTGAAAGATCAGGTTGTCTACAATTCACCTGTGACATACCGATAAGTGGCTCTCTTTTCTCAGCGTGCAAATACGTACTATCCGTATCGGCTACTATACGAAAAGGTACCGAAAGCCAAGTATTGGGAATATCGTGGTTCATCACCTTTCGTCTTATCCTCCACAATCGCTCTAGTAACATACATGTTTCGAGTAGCCGCTGCTGTGTGTACTGAGAGAGAACAGAGGGTAGAATCTCAAAACTGGCTCGGGAAACTGCCACTTCTCATGGATGCGAAATTGTAATCCCATCGGCTTAGCTTAGAGAAAGCAACACTATTTTGTACGAAAATTCGAATGAAGGGAAAATCCCGCTTATTTTTCCGCACTTTTCAAATGAGATAAGTGAAGGATGAAGCTCTCGGCGTTGATCAGTCCCTGAGGGATGTGCCATGCATTCGACTTCAATTTTTAACTTCGTTTGAGGTGATTGAATGCACATCATGGCCTTTACAATGACTCGCGGTGGCCTCCCGCTGAACCGAGTCAGTGCTGCTTATCCTCCCAGACAAGTCTGAGACCTGTCTGGTACCAATTTACCGACCCCGGAAGGATGGATGGCTTGGTGAGCCATGAGCGCGAGATCGAACCATTGACCTCGTGTGCGACGCAGGGCACCTCTAACCACTGCTCCACATGCGCTCCAAATGAGATAAGTACACCTATAAAATTACATGCTTTCATGATTACTGTAAAGATTCCTCTAGATCGCCTTCAAGCCAAGAGATGTTTCAGATGCATATCTTTCAGAAAGGAAACTTCCATTGGAAGGGCAGTATCTAAATCAACATGGCAAAAAGTAATCCTCGATGCCCGGTAGTGATGTTTAGGGGAGTTTATTAAACGGTGAACACATTTTACTACGAAGGTGTCTTAAACTGCAGTCGTACCAAACAAAAAATTACTGAAGTGCTCAAGAAGGTCTATTTTCAAAAAGGCAGATATTTTGCAGATTATATGAGTGTCTTATTTTCTATCGAAAAACATTTCGTTAAAGAAGTTTTTCATAAGAAAGTGTTGCTCATTCAGAAAAAGCCAAACAGTTTGGATGTTATGGGCGTTCCTGTATAGTTATTCATTAAGCCCAACTTCTAAATTATCATGTAGTATTTGAGTGCCAGGTTGAACAGTTGCTCCAAAATCATCTCGACCTCTGCTTGACCATCTCGAGTTTGAGAGATTTTTGAGCAGCATTTGACCTACTCAAATGTGAACACTAATTGCAATTCCAATGCAGACATTTCGTCTGATGTGTGGTGTTTTCATCGGTTCGATAAGGAAAATTGATCAGAGAGTGTTCAAAACATCACAAAAATAACCGAGCTAATATAGATTTAGAAATTTAGTCAATATCAAAACGATTCACATTTGCCGACGATGAATACCCTCATTACGGCTCTCATTCTTCTTCACGCCCAGAGCACAGTGCGCCTAGCTAACAGACAAATGCGAAGCTTATTTGAGACTCGATTTATTTTTCCGATACACTACAGTGAAGCTATTTTTCAGAACATAATCATAGCGTTATAGTCGTCGAAACTTACGCTATTGAATGGATAGTCATAACCTGAGGAAAGAGTTTATCTTGCGATAAATATGTGGGTGTGGAACGCAAATATTTTCTTCCTGCTACAGCATCATAAAAAGTTTGTTTTCAAAAAAGGCCACTAAGCGCAGTAACCAAAGATTCAAGCTTTCCAATGCTTACCAACATTCTATACAAAGTTTATAGAAGAAGGGTGAATGAAAGTTATAGAGTTTTAAAAAGACGGTCCGTCTGGGTTTTTATGTAAGTAAGTGTAGAAAATTCTTGTCTAGAAAAAACGATCGGTTTCGTCTCGTGCCGCTCAACAGAAAGGACTCAAAGTTTATTAATCATATATTCTTGTCAAAGTTATGATAGCGTTTCACCGAGTAGATTGCGGGTTAATTTGTCTTTTGGAAAACGTAACGGTGGCGAAAGCGCTGAAGCGCTAGCGATTATTATTATTAATGCACTATATCCTTTAGAACGAATTGCATGTAGTGTGCGCATCAAGTAATTACAGAATTGCCCATCCTATATTTGCTATAAAAAACGTTACAATGAGTGTTCGTGAATTCATAGCTTAATATAGCAGCAGTCATTCAACCGACGAATGAACAGTGCTAGAATGTTTTAGAGAATCACATACAATGTGTGAGGAATACACAAGTGCCATTGCCGCTCATATATTCCGTTTTGCTATCCTCTAAATGTTATCTGCCCTCCTACATAATGGACTGCCTTCTAGTACCGTAGCTAATGGAATTGTTGCCTACATTTCACCTAAGTGAGGTGATAGAAAGGGTGGTTTACACTAGCATTAATGCTGATGATGAGTGGTTTGACACATCAGAGGTATAGGCAAAATGGACGAAGTGTGTTTATTTTATGTATTTGATTAATAGTTTTTTGTTGCCCAGTGCTCTTTATTCGGAAAAATAGCACTTCCACAGTCTATCGTAAACGAGTGTTCTGCGAAGCTTAGTTCGGTGTAAACTGCTTATCACGTTCAATTATTTGTAAAAGATCCTTTTCATGAGCTCAGTGATTGATAATATGGCTTTCAGTTTATTTATACAGGATGTGGGAGAAGTTCTGCATTTTCATTTTCTCAATTTTAGCATTGATATAATATTTTTATTAATGCTGATGACTTTATGTATCTCCTTGTTTGATTCTGCTCTGCAATCTGTTCTATTTATTTTTCATTACTTAGTATGGATGATAAAAGCCAACTAGTAGAAGTAGTCGAGCTGCACAAGATGCTCGCACCAGTTTCCATCGCAAATCCATTGCAAGCCCGTGTCAAAGATTCTTCAAGCGCATCTATGCTAACGTAGCGAGTACCCGAGAGTTCTTCACCAGTATGGACCACACGGAATAACCCACTGAGTTGAGATTCTTCGAGTTTCACGGCCAAATGTCCTTGCTTTCAAAACCTACAGACTGATATTGACAGATGGCAATCCTTGAGCGGGCAGAATGCGTAAATGCATCGCACCAAAGTATTGAGCATCTAAAACTCAAATAAGCCCCGAGAAACTTACTGCTGATAGCTGGCAGAGCTCATTATAATATTTCTCTTGATGAAGACAAACGCCGCTTTTTTCAGACGCAAACGCTGGTCAGACCATTACAGAGGCCTTACAATAACTATGGCCTGTGGTTTTTGTTACTGACTTTTGCTGACCCTCCCTAGAAAGTTGACATCGATTGTGGCGACTGTGGAACGGCTAGGTTTTGACACGCACCTAGAACAGATACAGCGGAAACCTGTGCAAGCATATAGCACAACAAAATGAAAATTAGTATTTGTTTTATTTAACCGCTTGATGCGTTGGTATGTTACAATAAATCCAATAATGTAGAGTGGTGTGCAAAACATTTCATCAACTGGGATTTAAACCCAGATCTCACTCTTTCCGGAAGTGTGTGCTGAACCGCTGCATTACCGACGCCCGCTTTGACATTACTTTTCTACGCTACAACGCTCTATCTATCAACAGCCAACCGTCTACGCTATGGCATAGGCAGTCACTATCGACATTGAACCCACTCATACTGGCAGGTATTGAGTTTCAATAGTCAATGAGAATTCATTTTATATGACCGCTATTGCGGTGGTATGATTTACAATAAACCGAATAATGAGTGGTGTTAAAACGGGCTGCGATAGTGCAACGGTTCAGTAAGCGCTCCTGTAAAGAGTGATATCTCGGTTTGAATCAGCTGACGAAAATAAAAATTGGCAAAACTTTTTCTGCACCCTGTAATGTTTTCTATTCGTTAGAAAGAATTACGTTAATTACATGGAACGAACGGCTATAAAAATATTGGGGCTAAACACATCATGATTTATGAAATTTTTCCAAACACTGACAAGGGTGTGGTTGTATCGGGAAGATTTTTACATCAGGACGCAAAAAGTTCCATAGATACAATGGCATGATAAGTATCCCTCATCGCAAAAGTAACCATCCCTCCATACGCATTGTTATTTTCAACGCCTTAGGCTCCTCTAGTTATTGAAAGTACTATTTCTATTTGAAAATCGGCGAGTGTTATCCAGATCAAAGCTTATGCCATGAGAGATTAAATATATATACATATATGATATATATATATATATGAGATAATATATACACATATATGAGATAATAGCCCATAGCTGACCTTCACTCCTGAGCCTACGCCGTAGCAATACGTCAACAGTCGTAGTGCAAGAAAAAATGTTTTACTATACCGAAACTATGTGGTAAAGTTTTTCTTTTACAACGTCCGTTTTACAATAGCTAATCCATTTGGGTAACGGTCTCCTGCCTATTTAAGCTTCCATTGCATATGGTCTGGCACAGGTTTCTAAAGAAACAAGCAAAATAAGTTGCATCAATTTACGAATTTACGAATTTACTCATATTCAAAGTTGTTTAATGTGAAATATGTTAGTGTGAAAAGATGAAAGAACTAAAATGCAAATGTATTTATTAGAACTTCAACTAGGATGCTGTTCTATTGCAAAAACTCTTGTAGGCGCAAGTGTCATTGCATGTGCCGCATGGTTCGCCCCTCTGTGTATATTGGATTGTTGAGTTGAATACGTCTGAAGCTGCATAGAAGTCAACCACTGTTGTAAAATTTTTTTGAACGATTGACTTGCGGCGTCCCATATGCACGAGTGAATACTACGGATGATGAATAAAGATCAGAACCATCTCTGCTGGAATTGCATACGCTATATGCACATCCTGTTTTCGTCGTATTAGGCCATCTAAAAGCATTTTTTTTAGGGTTTTTGCACTAACTGCTATTTCCAGTCTTTGAAAGCTGAGCTGAGTCGTCCTAGAGCGCCGTCCGCTAGCTCATAGACAGTCAGTTATCTCACAACATAGTAAGATATGTCACACAAGACCGCAGACCGCTGTCAAAAACCAACTAAGGCTCTAACGAAGGCGTCGTCATTGAAACGTTAGCCAGCGAGTTTTGAAGAACAGGAAGAAAATACCAACCTACGCAAGTTGTAAATAAAGAAGACTACAGTTTGTGAGAAATTTTATGACATAACCTTATGTGCTATGACATATGTGGCAGCCTCTGCCATGACAGCCGATCATGAAGATATCTATCCTCATATCTCGCAATCATTATTTGAGCCAGCATCTCATTTGGTACGGTAAATGGGCTGAATTATACAAACCGATACACGTGTTTCGACCTTGACAATCTCATCAGTCAGGAGGCTTCCTTCGTCTCTGACCGAACTTCTCGGGACGCTCAGTACCCTATACTAAGAGTAGGCGAACACGAACTTTTTACACTGTTTATCAAGTGCAATTATCACTAAATAGATAGTGTTGTACACTCGACTACTCTTGGGTGGTATGGTCAGTATATCATATCCTTCGTTTAAGTGTTTCTTAAGACCAAGTTCAAATTTCACATATCTCAATTGTTATTTAAGCCAACATATCATGGGGTTTGGTAAATGGCTGACTCATAGAGCGCGAAACACGTGTTGCGACCTTGACGGTCTTATCAGTCGGGCGGTATCATTCCGTGATATTTTCTCTCGGTAGACAGTACAAAATATTCCTCATCGCCTACTCTCAATGTAGAGGACTGAGCGCCCCGGGAGGATTGAGTGAAGACGAAGGGTACTGCCCGACTGATGATAGCGTCAAGGTCGAAACACGTGTACCGGGCTCTATAAGTCAGCCCGTTTGATAGACCACGTGGTATGCTAACTCAAATAATAATTGCGAGATATGTTTTAATCTGGCGACAATCTACAGATCACAATATGAAACTCGCGCCAGCTGCCATGCTAGAATGAAACCACCGCCATGAATGACAATCACGAGAAGACGAGACGAATAGAAGATGTGTTGGGGTCCACAGAATTTGTGAAGGCGGACCGGAAAACTATCCAAATCAAAGTAAGTAGGTTGAAATTTGAGCGCGTTTTGAGAAAACACTCGACAAAAGGTATGATATACTGACGATCTATCGTCTTGATCATTTGGCAAATCCTAGTATACTATCACAACCAACCTGAAGGAATGGAATCATTCCATTGTTGCTTCCTGTTGGTGTCGATTGACGAGATGGAAGCCTAGCATTGAAGTGTTCCACCAAAGACCCATCAGCTATAATATGTGTAATCGAGTTGCCTATAGTATATGCATTATTTTGAAAAAGGAAAAGAATTATGGGAATTCTTTGGATTTAATCATCGACTAGAAATTAAAGCGCTGAAAGAAGAGCTCTGGGCTGCGAGAGAAATTTGAGTGAGAAGTAGAATTTTATTTTGCTCTTTCGGCACAATAATAAAGCCTTTTCATAAAATACAATGGTTTGTTCAGATTTTCTCGATTTAAGTTGTTGGATGATTATTTGAACATAGAAAAGGGCCTAGAAAAAATGTGTTTGAAATTACCTCAAACGAAGCTAAAAATTGAAGCCATATGCTTGACAAATCTCTTAGGAAACGGTAATGCCGAGAACTTCCCCTTTTAGAGCTTACGATATTTCTACCTAATTCATTGCACCACAGAAGTTTGCTCTCCAAACTGCTCATAATTCAGAGCGATTTTCTTAGCTTTCATTTAAATCATTTCACTAATCGCTCAATGGCTGTATCATGATTCCACGTGTTTAGCAAGATTCAGATCCTTCATCTTGGAAAATATGCAATGATGTTTTCCGAGAATGAAATGCATGGAAAGTGTGGTTCCATGTAAAAGAATTTTGGGCCATAATTAACCCCTCAGGGACTACGTGTACCAGCTAAGGTACACGATTGTTTGAAGACCTTTCTTGCTGCAGAAAGGTCTACTCTTAGATAGTTGGTAATTACTAGAAAGCCTAAATCTCTGCGATTCCATCGATATACCTAATTTCTAGAAGAGCCTTTTCATTACGTTGCAACAATAAAAAAGATAGTATGTCACGCTCAATTTTCTTTATTTGCTCGGTTGAGGCTTCGATATGGTTCTCCTCTTTCGTTTCTTGCTCACGCAACTGTCGTCCATGGTACTAGTCTGCTTCGAGCATGGTAACGTACACGAGGCTTATTTTCCGAATCCAAATTCGTCATCATCTGCGGATGCAGATGGTTACGTTGGCCACCAATACGTTATTCCATCTTTTGAGTGGTAATCCATGGTAGTGATTGGATTTTGAGTGGTACGCATACTTCTTGACGAGGTTGTAAGAAAGCCCCATGTCTCTGCCGTGTAACTGAGCTCTGAGGGGACCATGACCATTGAATCAACAATATAAGCATATAATTTGAGGCCTGCTGTTTGGTCGTTGGCTTCCTTGGAGGGTACGAATGCTGCTAGGTTGTTTTCCTTTTCTTACTTAGTTCCACCTTCACATCGCTTGTGTTGGTTTATCTGTGAAGGGTGTTTTGATTAGTTTAGTTTTACCGGTAATTGTAGAAGAGTAGTCAGGCTTTGTTGTCTTTTTTGAGTGGGTGTATCTTGTTAACCGTAAGGGTCACTCGATCGTCTTAATTATTCCTGTCACGATGGTCTTTTACTATTTATTTGATGAAGGACAGTGATGATCCTAAAACCATACTTATCGCTGTAACGAACTGCTGACAATAAATAACAGATAACAATTACAACATAACTGCAATTGAGGAAACAACAATCACGACATGCAACGCAATGTTAACAGTTCACAATAGTGCACTAGATGTGAGCCTAAATGTAAGATGCCCGAACCCCTGATCTCTAAATCAACCAGAGGAGCTGACACATTGTAAAGAGCAGTGCTATTCACATAGTATTTATACAGCGACATGAACTACATTACATCATGACCGTGATAATCTAGCGCCCAAAGAAGTGGAAATTACGGCCTAGGTCCAAGTATCGTCTGTAGACGAATGGAACTGCTAGGCGTGGAGACTCTTTTCCAAGATTCTGCCTCGGTTTAACTGTGAATAGCTGTTTAGCACAGCACTGCCCAAATTCTATCGGAAACATCTCATGATTGAGCCAGTTGAGTGGCACAAGTGTTTGTGTCGCACGAACTCTCGGCCGGCAGGTTTTTGAAGCATAGACTGGTTATTGATGCGCGAATGCATCGGCCAGTTGGTGTAAGAACCACGACCCGGTTATTTGACTCACTGCGCAACGAGCAACCATAGTGATTATCTGTAATAAGATACACTGATAGTGAACAGCACAAGAGATAAAAATCCTTGAGCATTGCCTCTGCCTCAGTGGTACTTTTCAGAAAAATGACGATGCCGTCCGCAAATCGAGAATTTGATAAAAACTTTCCGTCAGTCCGCATGCCTTCTTCGGCCCACTAGAGACACCTAATCATCCACTGCAGTGCGACGGTAAATAGCTTTGGTGATATAGTGTCGCTGTGTCAAACCCTCTTTTTCGATGGGTATGGTAGTGGATGGAGGTCGATGGAAAGGCCGCTTTTTGTGCCACAACTTTGATAGCTTTGCTAATGCTCGTATTAGAACAGAGGGCGTACGACATTCTCGACAAACTTCTGTGACCCTTGTTGCACGGTCTGGATGTGGTTCATGTCGCAAAATTCCTTACGAAATGAAATGCTCAGAAGTACACTTAAGAAGCGTGTTGGGCGACAGTCAAAAAGATCTCTGTTGTCACTCCCTCCTCAAAAGAATGGCGGTGCGCAATGTCTTTCACTGGTCTGAGACTTTTTCAAAGTGGATGTAGGTCATTACGTTACAGTAGAAATGAATCACCAATCTTGTGGTTAAAACTCGTAACTAGCTTGATTGGAATGCTTACTGAAAGCAATGAAACTATTCAAAGTTGAAAAGTCAAAAATTGGACATTTTTCTGTTACACAGCGTTTTCACAAGAGCGCTGTGTGCAGGAAATCTCACAGTATCAGAGTCTTTTTTCCATTGAAGTTCCTCTCAAAACGGAAGGAAAATCCAACAATAAATAAAAATTAGCACTTCACATGTGAGTCGCAACAGCGCGATCGATTGGTATCCGTATCTGTTCACGGCCAACTCACACACGGCACACGCCTAGAGCACACACTAGCTAATAGGCAAATGCGGCGCTTATTTGAACTTTCATTTATCTCTATGATACACTGCGGTGAAGCTGTTTTTCAGGAAATAAGCATAGCGTCGGAGTCGTCGAACCTCACGCTATCGATGGTTACTTATAAATTGAATTCAAGATTTGAGTGCTTACTAACATTTCTATAAGTTTGTAGAAAAAAGGATGAATAAAAGTTAAAGAGTCTCAAAAAGACGGACCGTTTGAGTTTTCAAGTAAATAAGTGTAGAAAATCCTTGCCTGGAGAAAGGGATCGGTTCTCTTTCGTGCCGCTTAACAGAAAAAAATCAAAGTTTATTGATCATATATCTTTGCAGAAGTTTTGAGAGCTCTTCATTAAGTAGACTGCTAAGTAATTTGACTTTTCGACAACGTAAGGGTGGCGAAAGCGCTGAAGCGCCGGCGACTATCATTATTATTGGACTATAATCTTTACAGTGAATTGAAAGTTGTGCGCGCACAAGAAATCACAGAATTGCCTAACCTATTTCGTTCTAAAAGACGTTATAATACATGTTCATGATTTCATAGTATGATAAGGCAGCACTCATTCAACCGACAAATGAGCAGCACTCATTCGACCGACAAATGAGCAGTAGGTTGTTTCAGAGAATCATGTAGAATGTGTGGAGAATACAAAACTGCCATTACCAATCGATATTCCATTGTGCTATCCACTAGATGCTATTTGGCCTTCTACATACTGGACTGCTTTCTAGAGTCGTAGCCACTGGAAGTTGCCTATACTTACTTAAGTGAAGTGATAGAAATGCATAGTTCCCACTAGCATCAATCTGGAGATGAGTGGTTCATATAACAGAGGTATGGGCAAAATGGGCGAAGTGTGTTTATCTCAAGTATTTGACAGATAGTTTTTGTTGCAAAGTGCTCTTTATTCGGAATAACTGCATTTGCCCACATTCCATCCTAAACGACTGTTCTACGAAACGTGTCTCGGTGTAAACTGCTCATCACGCTCAACTATTTGTGAGAGATCCTTCTCATAAGCTCACTGATTGATAATATGACTTTCAGTTTATCTATACAGGACGCAAAAGAAGTTCCGTATATCCATTTTCTTAATTTTAGCATTGATGACAAAATTTTTCATCAATGTCGATGACTTTATGGAATTCCTTGATCAATTCTAGTCCGAATTCTGTTTTTCCTTGTCATTACTTAGTATGGATTATAAAAGTCAACTAATCGAAGTAGTCGAGTTGCACAAGATGGTCGCACATGTTTCCGTCGTAAGTTCATTGCAAGCCCGTGTCAAAGCTTCTTTAAGTGCGCCTATGCTAACGTAGCGAGTACGCGAGACTTCTTCTCCAGTATGGACCACACGGAATAATCCACTGAGTTGAGATTCTTCGAGTTTCACGGCCAAATGTCCTTGCTTCAAAAACAAGAGACTACTGTTGACAGATGGCAATCCTTGAGCGGGCACAACGCGTAAATGCATCGGCATCAAAGTATTGAGCATCTAAAACTCATATAAGCCCCGAGAAACTTACTGCTGATAGCTGGCAGAGCTCTTTATAATATTTCTGTTGATAAAGACAAACGCCGCTTTTTTCAGACGCAAATGCTGGTCCAGACCGTCACGAGGCCTTAAAATGACTATGACCTATGCTTTTGTTACTGGGGACTTCTGCTGACCCTCTCTAAAAGTTTATATCGATTATAGCGACTGTGGAACGACTAGGTTCTGACACGCACCTAAAACGAGTATGGAGGAAACCTGTGCAGGCATATTGCACAGCAAAGTGAAAACCAGAATTAATTTTATTTGACTGCCTACTGCAATGGTATGTTACAGTAAATCCAATAATGTAGAGTGTTGGGCAGAAACATTTCGTCAACTGGAATTTGGACCAAGATCTCAGTCTTTCCGGAAGCCTTATGCTGAAAAGCTGCACTACTGGCGCCAGCTTTGGCACCACTCTTTCTACACTACAACGCGTTATCTATCAACAGCCAACCGCCTACGGTATGGCATAGGAAGTCACTATCGACATTGAACCTACTCATGTTGACAGGCATTAAGTTTTAATAATCAATCAGAATTCATATTATTTCACCTCCTTTTGAGGTGGTATGATGTTACAATAAACCGAATGATGAGTGGTGTTAAAACGGCCTGCGATGTGCGATGGTTCAGTAAGCGCTCCTATAAAGCTGTAAAGAGTGAGATCTTGGTTCGAATACCAGCTGGCAAAAATGAAAATTGAAACGACTTTTCCTGCACCGTGTATTGCTTTCTCTTCCTTGAGAAGAATCACGTTAATCACATGAAATGAGCAGCTATAAAAATATTGGGACTGAGCACATTATGATTTATGAAGTTTTTCCAAACGTTGACACGGATGTGGTTGTATAGGAAAGACTTTACATCGTAAAGCATATAGTTCTTTAAATACAGTGTCATGATAAGTATCCCTCATTACAAAAGTAACCACCCTCATTGCGCAGTGTTATTCTCAACGCCTGAAGCTTTTCTAGTTATACAAGATACTGATTCTATTTGAAAATCGGCGTGTTACACAAATCAATTTTTTATAGACAGTGAGCGGATTGATTTCATTTGAGTTCATTGAGTTAATTTATTCATTGAGTTAACGAAAACAATGTTCATGAGGAACGGATGGGTTTCTAATGCCCCATCCACGCTCAACGGAACGACAATTTCCGAATGCTCCAGTTACATCTATCTAGGTCGTGAAATCAACGTGATGAACGACCTAGCCCCAGAGTTGAGCAGGAGGAAACGAGCGGCTTGGAGAACGTTTAAGAGCATCGAAGATGTAGTGAAGAAAACAAAGAACATCCGACTCCGTGCCCACCTTTTCGACTCGACAATTATCCCTGCCCTGACGTATGCAGCAGAAACCTGGTCGCTACTGTAAGCAGGATGAAAGATCACTTGCCGTTATCGAACGCGCAGTCGAAAGGTCGATGTTAGGAGTATCCCGTATTTCGCAAATGAGAGAAAGGATCCGAAGTTCGGACCTACGTCAACGATCGAAAATCAGAGACGCCGTTCTACACGCCATGTTATCGAAAATAAGGTGGGCCGGACACGTGATGCGCTTCAATGACAACCGATGGACGAGAGCCGTTACCGACTGGATTCCTCGGGACGTCAAGCGCTCTAAAGAAGACCACTGACCCTTTGGTCCGATTTCTTCACAGGGAAAAATGGAAGAGTTGCTGGTACCCGCTCGAGTCACTCGAAGATCAACGGGACGACAGGTGATACAGGTGATACCCAAATCAAAGCCTAGTGCCATATGAGAAAACAGCCCATAGCTGACCTTCTCTCCTGAGCCTACGCAGTGGCAATGCGTCAACAGTCGTAGTGCAAGATAGAATTCTTTTACTGCAACGAAGGTATGTGGTAAAGTTGAAATAAGTTTCATCAATTTACGAAAGGGACTCCCCTCATATTCAAAGCTGTATAATGTGATAAATGTTAGTGTGAGAAGATAAAAGAGGTAAATTGCCAATGTATTCATTAGCACTATAACTCGGATGGTGTTCTATTACAAAAACTTTTGTAGGCGCAAGTGTCGTTGCATGTGCCGCATGGTTCGCCCTCTGTGTATGTTGGATTGTTGAGCTGAATGCGCCTAAAGCTGCATAGAAGCCAACCACTGTTCTAAATTTTTTTTTGGATGTATGACTTACAGTGTCCCATATGCACGAACGAATTTATGGAAGAAGGAGAAAGATCACAACCATCTCTACTGAAACAGCATAGGCTATATGCACGTCCTATATTCGTCGTATTAGCATCGCCATCTAAAAGACTTTTTTGAGGTTCCTGCACTAACTGTTATTTCCAATCTTTGAAAACTGGACTGAACCGTCCTAGGACGTTGTCCGCTAGCTTACAGACAATCAATTATCTTACGACATTGCAAATTGTGTCACACTGGAAGGGTGACAGCTCTCAAACCAAATAAGGCTCTGACGAAGGCGTTGTCGCGAAACGTTAACCACGGAAAAGAGGAAAAGATCAACCTTGTGCGAGTTTTGGATAGAGAAAAGGACAATTGTGAGAAACTTAATGACATAGCCTTATGTGCTGTTACATGCGTAGCAGCCTCTGCCTGATGACAGCCGAACATGAAGATATCTATCCTCATATCTCGCGATTAATATTTGAGCCAACATCTCATGTCGTCTGTTAAATGGGCTGAATTAGACAGCCCGATACACGTGTTTCGACCTCGGCGGTCTAATCAGTCAGGAGCTCCCTTCGTCTCTGGCCAATCCTTTTGGGAAGCTCAGTCCTCTATACTAAGAGTAAGCAGCGACAAACACTTTACACTGCTTATGAAGTGAAATTATTACTGATTAGATAGTGCTGTACACTAGATTACTTTTGAGTGGCCGGTTCAGTATATCATATCCTTCGTTTCGAGTGTTTCTTAAGACCACTTTTAAATTTCAACATATCTCGTAATTATTATTTGAGCCAACATATCATGAGATTTGGTAAATGGGCTGACTTACAGAGCCCGATACACGTGTTTCGACCTTGACGCTATCATCACTCGGGCAGTACCCTTCGTCTTTACTCAATCCTCCCGGGCGCTCAGTCCTCTACATTGAGAGTAGGCGATGAGGAATATTTTATACTGTCTATCGAGAGAAAATATCACGGGCGACCTTGACGGTCTCATTAGTCGGGGGCTGTCCTTCTGTGATATTTTCACTTGATAGACAAGGTAAAATGCTCGTCATCGCCTACTCTTATTGTAGGTGACTGAGCGCCCCAGGAGGATTGACTAAAGACGAAGGGTACTGCCCGACTGATGAGAGCGTCAAGGTTAAAACACGTGTATCGGGTTCTATAGGTCAGCCCATTTAATGGACCACATGACATGCTAACTCAGATAATAATTGCGAGATGTGTTGAAAATCTGCCGATATTTTTTACATCACAGTATGAAACTCGCACGCCAACGGCCGTGCTCGAATGAAACCGCCGCCATAGATGACAATCGCGATAAGACGAGACGAATGGATGACGTGCTGGGGTCCCCACAATTCATAAAGGTGGACCGGCCAACTATTCAAGTCCATGTAAGTGAGTTGAAATTTGAGGGTGTTTTGAAAAACACTCTACCAAAGGTATGATATACTAACGATCTATCCTCATGATCGTTTGGCAAATCCTAGTACACTATCGCAAACCAACCTGAAAAAATGGAATCACTCCAGTGCCCTTTGCTGTTGGCGTCAGATTGACGAGAGGGAAGCCTAGCATTGAAGTGTTCCACCAAAGACCCATAAACTATAATATGCGGAATTGAGGCTGCCTATAGTATATGCATTATTTCGACCCAGTTAGTGATTAATCCAATTTAGAAATAGGAAACACGTTGGGCCAGAAATGCTAAAAAAATGGATAAAAATGTATCAAGATGCAAAACTGGTGTTATTATCCTCAAATTCGCCATAAAGACTACTTATCCTCAATTCAATGGCCTTTTTATAGGCCTTGCTCAAAGAATAATCCGATAAGGATATATAATGTTTCAAGCCAATATGGTCTTGGTGTTATACAGGTGCCTGTTTCGTCCTACCGCGACTTATCAGTAGCACTGTCCTCGGTTCAGCCGATTCCTCAACTCTTTCATAGTAACTAAGTCAGTCGTTCAATCGTAGAAAGGAGTGATCGAATGGCGAGGTATGATTCATTTCAAAAGCCACGAGCTCGACTGTCGGTTACAACAGTGTGATGTAATTCCATCATTTGACTTGCAGTGATCTATCACTCTGCGTCGATCCTTCATAGAGGAGTATAGTCTCAAGGGATCGGCTGAACCGAGGACGATGCTACTGATGAGTCCCGGTAGGACGAAACAGGCGCTGTATAGCATTAAGACCCTAATAGCTCACAACATGCTATATCCTTATCAGACTACTTATCCTCAGAGAAATGAAGATGAGCTTCCACACTTACTCTGTGCATCATGTGAAGTATGTCATCACCATCTGCCGCGTAGTCGTAGGTAGCAATGTTTATTCCAGTTCTGGAAATGTTATAGTTGGTCCTACCGTGACACATGCTGGAAATGTTGAAAGCAGCTCTCTCTAATCCTCAGTCGTAAGTCTAGAGAAAGATGAATATAACATTCTGCTTGCTCCATTAGAGAAGAAAGACGTATTTCCCTTAGTAGACTGTTGTTACCTGTAAACTTATGTCGCTGGCTGTTGAAAATTTTCCACCCTCAGCGTAGTTGCCAATTTTCACTTACCATTCGCCAGTTGTAGTCTTAAAAGCAATATCTTAGCAGTGATGTGTGATTGTAATCGTTTTTCTAGACAGTAGTCATCCAATGCTGAACAGACCTTAGTACACTGTGTGTCTCATACGCTGCAAATCTAGTCGTCAAGTTCAAATTTGTGTCATTGCTACATTCTGGTATGCTTTCTGCAAAGTGTAGCAACATTCAAAGTTAAGGTGAACAAGTAATGTGTGGAACAAAATAAAGAAAATGGCGAACTGCCAAGATAATAGTCTCTTCGTACTCGTGATCATCTCCTTCGCTCAACTCAAAGGAGTCGTTTGGACTGCTATACTCCTTCACGGAGACGTTCGACTGGTGTGAGCAGGACTTCTCCACGTTATAGCCAACTTTGACCACCTCATGCAAGACAGTAGGAATTTTTCTTGGTGCTTGAAAAGTTACTGTAGTGTGGAAACATTGATGAACGTACCGTGGCCAGAATAAGAGCCGTGATGAGGATATTCACCGTGGGCGAATGACATTGTTACAGAATGGGTGACATTTATCACAACTTGCCCGAAGCGACAAAAACGTTACATATCTGACGCAATGTCTACATTCGAGTGGCAAGCAATGTAACAGTTCAGCGGAGCGACTGGTGTTTTGAAAATCACTCGAGATAGCTGAGTAGATACTGATCCAGAAGCAGGTTTGAACTAGTACTTAAATGCTATTTGATATTTTATGAACTGTCCTGGAGATTAATTTTACTAGAACACGCACAAGAAAAGCTGTCTGGTTTTCTTCTCTGATTGAACACCATTTGCCATAATGATTTCTATCTTATTAGTGGCAGACATTCTTGATTGCAAATAAGAACTGGGGTTAATTGGAGAAAAAAAGTCTGTCAACTTGACCACAGATTTTCTTATGTAATTCCAGCATTCATTTCGCTTGTCAAGACGACAACGACATAGACAGCCACCTTCCTAGTGAAATGCGTTCATTGTGGAATGAACTCGTCCTGAGCATGATTAATTGGCATCAAGAATTACTTTTTTTCTAGGTTCAAGTAGAAACTGCCATACCAATGGGTATTTATTAGCGAAATTTACAAAAAATTTTAACGTCCCTTGTCCCGAAGGTGTGTAGAAGAATTTTTGCTGCAGTCATGAAACCATGTAAAAAAAAGTCAAGCCACATTTATCGTATCAAGCCAATCCATTGTATTCTGTTTTATTTGCACAAGCCAGGTAAGCACTATTATTGTAAGTTATATTTTGTTGAATGAATGGGCAAATTTGCATTTGTTTAATTCAATGAGAAATGACTAATAACTCATTTTTGATCATGAAAGCCATCGAATTTCGTTTCATAATATTTAAACACGTGTGTGGATTCCATTGCTATGGAGAATGTAAGCAGAGTTATCCCTTCTCTTCTATTCAACGGGCTCAAAGGCGATAGAATTGAGTCTTCATAGTGCTTTCACGCAGCAGGACCTAAAGTTAGAGCATTGCCACTTGCACTTTTTCTGACCATTTCAAGACGACTGATACATTTAGTCAAATGCATTGATAAGTTGCTCCTATCACGTATTTTCCCAAAGGAAACAGACTTTTTCTAGACAATAGGATCTCAGAAATCCATAAGTTATTTTTTACATTGCTCCCGTTCTTTACAAAATATTTACACTCATTATCGTGTGAAAATTTTTTATCTTGATAGCCGGACAATCATTTTTTGAAGCCTACCATGTGGTCTGGGCTGACTTTTATAGAGCTGACATATAGAGCCCGATAAACCTGTTTCAATCTTGACAGTCTCATTGATCGGGTGGTACCCTTCGTCTTTTGCCAGTTCTCTTGGGCGCTCAGCCTTCCGTACTAAGAGTAGGCAATCAACGAACATTTTACACTGTCCATTAAGTAAAATTATCACTGAATGGACAGTGTCGTACACTCGATCACTCTGGTATAGTATCGTCAAAATAGCATACCTTTCGCTCCAAATGTTTTCTCAAGACGATATAATGGAATTTGAGCGTGGTCTCAAGAAAACACAAGAAACGAAAGGTATGATATATTAACGATGCCATCAGTTTGTCTTGAAACCCCCCCCCCCCCCCGTATACACATTGATTTCTCTCTCTAAGTGGTTTTATTTTTGCAGATTTTCCTCAATAAAGTGTTTACGTATGACCGAATATTGTGAAATTTTGCGGCGGCGCATTCAGCGGTAGTCAAACACTTTTGATGAAAGTTGAACTCCACTTACGCTGAAGTTTAAATTGTCCAAAGTCAGTTTAATCGTTTCTGCTGCGCTGAACCCCGAATCGCTACTAGAGCACCAGTAATGGTTAATTTATGGCAAGAGAATAAGCGGCTGTTGCAGCAAAATTGTTTAAGCACACTGAGAACCAATGAAAGTGTACAGGAACATTGCAGAGTAAAAAGTTTCGTTAGCGCGTTAGTTCATTCGGTATCTTTCCGTTATCCGCATCCTGTTTGAATTCCGTAGGAAAAGCACGTTTTCTACTTCATTGAGAGTTTTGATAGATATTCGATGGCTCACAGCACGAGAATTTTGACGGTGCGCTTTACTTCTTGAAAGCATTGTTATCGTTCTGTAATAATAAAGAGAATTATGTTTTACCCTCGAGCATTCATCGCTGAACAAAGCTCTTCCTCTACACTTTTGGCAATCATTCGATAGCTCAAAGCTCGACAATCTTATTGCGCTGCCACAACCAGGAGAAAATTCCTTTTCAAACTCGAAGCGCTTTCTTTGCTGCTGTTTGTAGATGGTATTTCGCGGCTGGTGATGCGCAATCGATCCCTTCACATACCGGAGCAAAGAATGCGCGTCGAATACAAAACTTACGCCTCTTTCTGTCGCTACAGCACAATAAGAAATCTTTCTAAAAAACTAAGTATAGCAATCGAAGTGTCGAGCCCATTGTATTCAATGTTCACTAAATTTGAAAAAAGCTCTTTCCAGAAAAAATTTCAGAATGTAATACATAACTTTGTTTTTGCTGCAGCAAAGCAATGGAAGATCATAAAAATGAAATGCACCATTAAAATTCTCGCTGCGAAATGTTGATGAAATTTAGGCCTAAGCAGGAAACACGTTTTTCATATGGAGTCGAGACGAAATGCGAATAGCGGAAATGATCTGTGTATTTATTGTTGGTGAGAAACCTGGCATCTTCACGGCATTAACTCGTCGGTAGAATAAACGCAGTTTGAGGGCAATTCGCATGCACGATAATTGTATTCTCAAAGTCCGTGTAGTTTTGTGGCTTCTATATAATAAGTAACTTTATTGAGGCTATTATAAAGAAAAAGTAAACTTGTTGCGACTCTGAAGTGTGATTCCAGATCGGGAAACAAGGATATGTGCAATTATCACAGGGTGATAAAGATGAATTAGACAATTCTCCATTAACACTCAAACTCAAGCTGAAGTTCTGTTGCAAATAGATAGAAGTTAACACTGCCAGTTCACATGCCGAATGGACTGCATATCGTACAGGCTGGAATGTTAATATTCGTAAAACTAAAATTGCGCTGAACTCATAATAGGTAAGCAAGTGCAATCTGCTAAGTGACTCAATCGCCTGTGTATCAACAAACAATTGACATGTGGATTGGAATATTTGCATAGGCTATATACGTATCCCAGCTCTGTTGTGCAAGCATATGCCATTTGAAAGCTTCCTTCAAAGCACTTCCAAGTTCTCTTCCATTATTGCAGGGCGGGGGAGGGAGGAGAAGTGGGGGGGGGGGGGGGGGGTGGGGGAAAGGGGGGAAAGGAGAGCCAATAAAGAAACAACTTTTTTTCTGAACTAGAACTTTTCATAGCAGTGTTAGCAATCATTCCTAACCGAAATTTTTGGGCAGTGCTATATGAACATTTTTTAGAGGACTTATAACGTTGCAGCATTAAAAACAACAAAAAATTTCACGCGCACCCTTTACATTACCATTACGCTTATATTTCGCTGAACTAAAATTTTTTTATACGAATAAATAATTGTTCGATAGCTTAAGTCTGGAAAATCCAGAAATATGTTAACCTTCCGTAAAGCAATTTTCTATTAGGCCAGGCACGAGTTTTATAACAATTTTCATTAGAATAGCTGACTTTTCGGCACTTTCACCCTCTTGAGAGCCTTGAAAGATCAGGTTATCCACAATTCACCTGTGAGATACCGAAAAAGTGGCTCTCTTTCCTGAACGTGCAAATACGTATATCCGATGTCGGCTACATCACAAAAGGTAGCGAAAGCCGAGTATTGCGAATATCGTGGTTCATCACCTTTCGTTTCATCCCCCACAAGGGCTCTAGTAGCAAGCATGTTCCGAATAGTTGCCGCTGTGTGTACTGGGAGAGAGCAGAGGGTAGAATCTCAAAACTGGCTCTGGAAATAGCCACTTTTAATGGGCAGGAATCTGTAACCCTCGGTCTTGGTTTGAAGGAAACAACAGGGCTTTATGCGAAAATTTGAACGAAGGGGAAATTCCGTTTATACTCCTGTACTTTCGAAATGGTATAAGTACAGCTATAAAAACTTTGTTTGAAAAGAGCAGGCTAGAGCAATTGGTAGCTATCATTGAAATACCAGCGAATACTCTGAAGCGCGAATGATTTTAGACCGCTTATATATCGTCTCTGCGTATGAA
>JAHQIW010002613.1:0-65073 GCA_019055375.1 Parelaphostrongylus tenuis
CCGTACTTTTCTATCACTTCGGCAAGGTAAGGTGTAGGCATTTGTACACTAATAACTTCATAAGCAATAACTTGACAGGGGGACGTTAATCATCCGTATTTGATTTGCGAAATCAAACAAGTGGAATAATGTAATAATTATTTGCGAATAAGCACACATTTATAGACGATTCGACAAAAATGCCTTCGTTAGCGTTCAATCACCCTTGATCCACTAGGTTTATGACTTCCTTCACTCTTTTCCTATTGTTATTCCTCTTGAGATGGTTGCAGCGTGGCAGCGCATGACGCTGACTTGATGTTTTCGTGCGTGCTTGGCATTCTTACGCACATACATCGCTCAGTTTCAAGTCTGAATGAATTTCGCTCACAAATACTATTGTGAAAACAATAGCAAACGAAATCAACATGTAAACTCACATGTGACAGGTATCAACCCTTGACAGCCCGCATTTATGCGTGAGCTGTATCGGTAATTTATGCTAAGAGAAGGATAAGTGATAATCAAACTTGATAAATCATTTGTTATCAATTTAAGCAATTTCATAAGGAAATAAATCACGCGATCAATAATTCTTGATAAAGCTATAAGTTCGTTATAGCGGATGTGGTATTTGGATGCGTCCTCGGTTATCTGAATGAGCTTTGTTAAGGCAGCACAGTCAGGGCAAAGTAATAATTTTCAAACACTCCAGCTGTCAGTTCTATGAAAATTTGAGATTCAAAATGTGTGTCCCAACAAATAAATGTTACACAGTGGCATAGTGACCCACAGCTTGTGATTTCTGTAACTTAAGCTTTCGATTTCACAACTTTCATTCGAATTGTTCGCGGCGGTTACGACGAGACATTTCTTGCTGAATTTTTAACCTCTCGTATCTGGGGCATTCCGAGATATTATTTCCGTGTGTATAAATGGGGCATCCAAAATCAATAAGATCCTTTTATACACTGTTTTCATGAGATTTACTCAGAGGCGTCTTCGCAAAAACGTCGAAATCTATCTCCACTTGACTGTTGTTTAGTTATATGAGGACGGTGTCGTCACTAAAGCGAAGGTGTGGATGATGACTATTGACTTCCACTCCCACGCTGTTCCATTTCAAGTCAGCACTGTGTTAGAGAGCGCAGCAATGAATAATCTTGATGAGCTGGCAACGCCTTGTTGGATTCCTCTTCTCATTTCTATAATGAAACCATTGTAGAAATCTGATATCTGGTTGCGATACTTATTTAGTGCTCACAGAGAACTTCTTACATGCTAAGTAGGAACGAGTTTGTTATTTAGCAGCTTCAATCTTGACTGAATCGGAGCTCATAGCGAATCAATGGAAATGATACAGAACAGTCTCTTGCACACTCGTGAAACTTCGATAAGCCTTTTAAACACGTGAGTGCAGTCTAAGATACCAAATCTTTTTTGAAAACTGTTTTTTCGCATGGAAATGTTTTATCCAGTGTTCCAACTACACTATATAAATGACCTGAGTAGAGTTTATTTGTTGTAGATGTTGACATGACGAGGAATTTAGTCTGTAAGAGATCTCCTACATCGGTTACTTTTAGAAGCGATTACATGTCACGTAATACTTTATTTTGATAACCTTGTATGATAAATGGCTTCTTCAATTTTCTATGACAGAGGTCATCTGTTGCGAACATGTCCTTCATCTACGAGGTAGAATACACTTACAGAAACGACCTTTCAACTCGGCATTCAGTGGGCTAGAGTAATTTCGTGGGGATGTTACACTAATTCCTTAGCATTTCGAGGCCTTTTTAGACCTATATATTTTTATCTGAAGGAATAAGTTGATTGAATATTGAATAACCACCATGATCAAGATATTCAATCATTTTCAGAGCAGGCTGATTGCTCATCTCTCAGAAGGAATAAGGACGGTGATCAAAGAAGTCTGTGAGGTCATTCTTGAGATAGCTGTAACTCTTAGGATTTTTCCTCCACAGATATTGCTTCAAGTGAGAAAGAGCCTCCACAGATATTGCTTCAAGTGAGAAAGAGCTGATGGTCCGATGAAATAATATTGACAATATCAAGGCTGCACGATGAGTGTGGTACGGTGCAACACTTTCAATTCTTCAAAATGTTGCGGACTGAGCTTGAAATGTGAGGTTGAGAGATAACACTGAGAAGGGTGAAAATGCGTTGTTTTCAGCGCTTTTCCCACACATCTACGGCCAACTTCCGGAGTCATCGTTTCCGCAGATGTAGACACTGATTGCCTGCATGTTGCCGGGCAGTTTCCAAAACAGCATGCCTTGTCAACCCTTGAAAACCATAAAATAATCTTCCAAAACCGAGGCTTCTACTTGGGTTTGGGTGACGGGTTTCCGCAGCGAGGTCGACATGGTAGAGGCGTGTCTATGCGATTAAAACGGAAGACCTTCGCGGCTAGTCACAGGTGCAGCGCGATCGTCAGTCATTGCGAGGCGTCCATAAACAGATCACTGGTTATGGCACCTTCATGCTTATTGGTTACAGCTTTTATAACTTCATAGCTCTCATTGAAGTTGAAGAAACATTCTCATCCTATCGCAATCTTTCGGTAAGAGGGCCATTCAAAATAATAAAAAGTGAGTGAAGAAATAGTGCGAGAGAAATTATTGATGGATCAAATTAAAATCTCACCTACTTTGCCATTATGTCGCAGATAAGTTAGGACATAAGTAGTCGCTGATTCGGAATGGTAGGCGCGGAATCGGGAATTCCTTGTTCATCCTCGGTAATGAAACGCTCTACTTTCTCCGAGTCAATTCTGAAGTTAGGCTGCTCAGTTATAGACTTTCCCTTCTGAAACGCGTACCTGGAGCACTCGGAGATACTCATTCCGTCGTAAACGAACGAGGCATTCGAAAAAAATTAATTATTATAAATACTGCTTTTGCAAGCTTTAGTCGGAGGCCATTCTTCCCATAAGCGTCTCAAAATCGGATCAATATTCTTTCCGCCTAGCCGATACTTGGTGCAACAGAAACGAGATTGTCAACAACAAGGATAGTATAGTTGCAGTGTCATTTTCATCTATACTGTCCCATTATACGATTTGCGTAATATTCTGGAGGATGACAGCGATTGAATCTATCCTGTGAGTATATTTAGAGCCCTACCGAGGTTGTTACGTTAGAGCTATACGTAGGTTTTGGTGGTCTCGCTCTTCATCAGTGGCTCACGCTCCACACTAGACCGCACTGATGTGGAGGGCGATACCTTCGAGGCGTACGTATGGCTATGTCGTAATAACCCCGGTGAGCCCCTAAACATTCTTACAGAAAATATTGAATTTTCATAGAGAGGATTTGAAAACAGTCGATGACACGGACGTATGCATATTCACTACCAGGCGGAATCCATCAAATGGAAGAAATGATGATAACCGATATGATGTGTTATCACCGTGAAAAACGCCTACCAATCCCTGTCATAGAGTAGGGCTTAGTGCGAGGCGTAGGCCACTAATGAGGTGGGGGAAACCTCCGAAACGTACGTATGGCTGTGGCGCAAACAATTCGATAAGGCTTTGAACATTCTAGCAGGATATATTAAATGTTCATAGCCAGGTTCTAGAATCGGTCGATGAGATAGATTTATACATGTTTACTCACAGCGATTAATTTTGGCAAGACGGTTACGCTTTGTTGACTTCATCTTCACACATAGATGATTATTTTGTTCTAGAATAGTGATATTTGATGAAGTATTTCTTGTTTAGCTAATTAAGCATCTTTATTTATTGAGTAGGAGAGCGATGTCTGTCCAAAACCTGAATAAAGGCGTTTTGTGGAACAATAAAATATAGACAAAGCGGTCTCTTATGCTCTTGCGAAATATCACTGAAAACGTGTGGACAAAGTCTGTAGTGCTTAATTTCTTTGAAGACCCTCTTTTACACGGTTATTTTCGTACAGCTTTCTGCGCATAATGCCTCAGAATGACAAGATGGACAACTATAGTCGAAGGAGAGCAAGCCAATGGGCGATACTTGCCGATGACATGAATGCGTTCATTTTCGAACAACAACGTAATCTTCAACCGCTTGACAACGATATGAGCTGATGTTAGCATAAATCTCTCTCTCTCTCTCTTTCTCTCTCCCTCTCTCTCTCTCTCTCATCTGTCTCATAGTAAATACTCTTCCCGCGCGCTTCCGTGCATATCCGGTACTCATTTGACGAACCAATTCCATTATTCCTATTCCAGTTTCAGATGTTTGATGAAGCTTACAAAACCGTACAATTAGCATTTCCACTATACCTTATAGAACAATTTATAACTATTGGCAGAATGCAATTTATAATAAGTTCTCATAACAGGGTACACATGCACTTTCGAAAACTGTTCACTAAACACATCATTTGTGTTTTGTTCATTGGGAAGCATTAGCGCTGTCTCTACTACTAATAATTTTAATATGGTCTTACAAATCATATTCAATAAAATTCTTATGATACTCCAGTCATTCACTTACGATTACTTTTGAGAAAGATATGATGCTCAACGATTTCCTAGAACAGCGAGGACCCACTGGGCTGCTCTTTCACGCGATAAGGAAAGATGAAAGTGTTGTTGATGCCCGCTCGAGTCACTCGACGATCAACAGGACTACAAGTGATACAGGTGATACTCCCAAATTTCCCAAGACCGACTATCTATTAACCTCGGCATAGTTTGAATAAATGGATATTTTCTTCTGTTTAGCCGTTCGGAGGTGTTATTGATATTATTTATTGAATATTAGCGAAGCATACAACTATACAGTTATTAATGCAGCTTGAATACACAATACTCGAGGTGGCTAACGTTGTATTATTGCATGCCTCGCTAATATTCAATAAATAATATCAATAACACCTCGGAACGGCTAAACAGAAGAAAATATTCATTTACTCCCAAATTTCATTACAAACTACCACATTGTTATTATAGCTCGCGATGCAGTCGCTTGAGTTCTGTGCAACATCAATCAATCTTTGGTTGATGGTTCGATCTAAATTTTGGAAATCAGCATAACTTCTATCCTGTGGAACTCAGCGAAGGGTATCAAAATTGTCTGGGAGGTTATGAGCACTGATTTGTCACATAGGTTAGTCACCGTGAGTCACTGTAGAGATCGAATATTCATTCAATCACTGTATACGACTCTAGATCGAGTCTAATTCGTAGTGCACCCTCTCAAAAATGATCATCGTCAAAAGTTTCATTTTTTCAAAACGATTTTACTGATTTCTCCCTAGCTGGGAAGCTGCCGAATAGGCAATGCATGAAAGGAAACGCCAATGTGCTGATGACAACTGGCAGAAGATTCTCCAAGTGTCAGGTATTCCTCCTCTTTGGAGTAAGTGTGTCTCGATTTTTCCCCGGCTCAACAGCATATAGGATTTTTGAAGGAAAAGCCAACAGAGTACGAGTTCATCTTCATTTATTTCATATGACGGTAGGAGGCCGTGGCAATCAAAGAAATCCAAGTGGTAAATGTGACTTATTTCTCCATTGCCTCTTTGAAAGATGCCACTACTTCGCCAGAATGGCTCAATCATCCTTTTTCGTAGATGGAACAGCATTTGTGGGTTTGTGAATGCTCTACGCAGCATCTACAGCTTCGGTCCTAACTGAAGCTCTTTTCTCGTTCAAAAATCTTTCTTTCTCTCTTCTCTGCAAAGTTTCATTAAATCGGCCATGAACTGTCGTCTCTGCTGGGCATACAATCTCACTTTAGTATATCAGCTTGATTGTTTCAGGACACGAACATCTTCCAGAAACATTTGGACATTTGGCTTTATATCGTCAACATAAAGATGTTTAACATGCTAGTCGTATTACTTCCCGGTAATGTTCTTGACAATGTTTGTTCAATATTCTATCAATGATTTGAATGAGTCCAGTTCATGGTAGCTTTGATATCTCATTGGCGGAAAAAGCAGCGAAATAAGGAAGACGGAGCGCCGTGGCCGAATGGTTGTGATGCTCATCGCGGCGCTCGTGGAGCCGAGCTCCGTCCCCACACTCTCTCCGGCAGTTAACAGGAATACCTTGTGAAACGTCAAAGCCAGGCTATGCATGAGATTGCGAGGAGACTTGCTCAACCATTATTTTACGGCGTTCAGGAAGAAGACTAAAAAATGATCTGAACGTTAGAGGTCCTGGGATCCGCACAGTGAAAAAAATTACTGTGAGGACGGATCAATGAAATGTACAAATAAACAAAAAAAAAAACAAAAAAGCCGTTTAGATTCTACTAATTTGTTCAGTCACGTGAACAAAAAAGTCGAACAAAGACAGACAAAATTCCAAACAATGCACGAATTACCGTCACAGACGTTTCTTTTCTGAGGCTCTAAATAGAATGCTGACTTCAGCACATTATTAAGTTTCACGATAATCTCTTTCGAAAAATAGTATTATTATTATGACCGAAATTCGTATTGCAGGCGCAGTAGCAACAGAATAGTGAGATGAAATTATATTCCCTTTGAAAATTATTTTCAGTGCCATCCTTTTTTAATTTGTCACTGATTAGGACAGTAATTACACATCACAGTTTCGTTGACTGTTTTGGAAGTGTGGCTGAAGTATGAATGTTGAAATGAGATGAGTGTCCTAAGCAAAATTAAGAAGTTCCACGGAAAGACGAATAAAGAAGTCGTGTGTGTGTGTGCACTGTCAACGCAAGCACTTCTAAATTTTCAGAGGATGTTCAAAATGCACTGCCGTAATTTTTTATTCATAAAGCCATTAATCATCTTCCAGCCATTATTAAGCTTGACCAGTGAGCAAGATGACCTTATTAGCTTTGGTTAATGACAAGGAAATGATTTTGGAAATCTAAGCGTAGAGAATATAGACTAAATCCTCCTCATAATAGAATACCTAGAAAAATTAACACACTCGAAAGGTATCATTACGCCGGTGGCCTAATACCATTTTGAGACCGTTTTTGTTAAGATTATAGCCGCAAGAATTACGGAGGTTCCAAGTAGTCTGATTCGAATGTTTTTAATGGAAATTCGATTCTTTCTCAGCTGATGACCTGCGCTGAAGATGAAACAGTGACTAAAAACTGTTCGGTTGCCATTAAGGGTAAAATTATCCGCTCTTTAAGAGCTACTTCAGGAAAATGTATGCGTAATCCGGTTGATTCGACTTATTTCCAAGTCGTAATGATTTTGAATGTGACAGCTATTGACTTAGAACGGAACCTTACGTTTGAAAATCTTATATTGTTAAGTCGTAAAATCCAATCAGTGTAGGTTTTCTTTCAATGTCATATTACAAAAGGAAAAGATTATACTACTTCAAACCTTTTACTAACCTTTCTATACTCACCTATACCCTGTGGATTTTACTTGAGAGTTGCTCATACTATAATCAACGATTTGCTGCCGGCCCTCTGTCATGACTACTACTTTGATGGATTTCTTTTTTTTTCACAAGCATAAAACAGCAAATGGCTTGAGAGCATAAGGTATCTTGGGTGACAGATTACTTCGCAAGGTGCAGTTTACCTTCCAACCTCAGTGTAGCGTCGAATGGTGCTCCAAATTGTTTATCACTCTTTGTTCTATCCATCCTTTATTGCCACTCTAGTCTTCCCACCAGTATGAATTGATTAGGTATCGATGTTTTCGGGCGTTCATCTCTGTTTTCATCTTCGACTCCAGCTAAATGAGACATACATGAAATGTTATTAAAAACATTCAAGACAAAGGTGGACAACAAAGACAAATGCAGATAATTTCGGAAGGCGTTGAATGATTATTTTGCTTGCCACGTAAATTTAAAAGAAATTTTACACCTTAAAACGAGAGTCTCCTGGTGATTTACAACCGCTGAAGATGTTTCCACTGGAACATAGGCAAAGATTTTGAAATTGCCAATATACGCAATTAGGCGATAAATGAATGGACTCAGTGTGTGAAAAGATGTTCTTATTACAGATCAATAATACAGAGAAAACATAAATGTCTTATATTTACGAATTTTCTATCTATTTTTCCTTAGATTAGTTGGTGCAGAATCACATATAATGCAATATTTGAATTTTTCAACACATTGACGACCGCTGATTCGCGGCACTAGCCTGTTCCTGTCGTGCACTCGGAGGTGAGCTGACCACAGTGACGGTGCCTCCTGCTGAGGTCGATCGGAAAAAAATAGCTGGTTTTCCTAACACGGCATTCAGTGTAGTTTGTTCGATGCTGTTTTTCTGTTTCCGGTAGGATATGCTCGAATCACTGGCACACCATATCACACCATATCTCACCCAATCCTCAAGCCGTCCGGGACCGCAACACAAATTTCTACGTGCAACGCGAATAGCAAAACGGCGCGATTTTCGTATCTAATAGCAGTTTTTTCCACCCTGAAAAACCTGGATTTTTGTCTCTTTGCTCTGATACACCGCGATTTTCTGCCTCTTATGTGTGAAAAAAGTAGGTATTTCTACGCAAACGTAGTGGCATCAGCGCTCACTCACTTGCAATATGTTGTAAGAACAATATTAAGATGTAAATCTGTCAGTTATGGTATTTCTCATTGTAGTTATACATATAGTTATCACAGCGGCTGCAAACCAAAATATAACGAGTGATTGGTCAGAAATGATCATGAATATAACACAAAATCCTAACACAAAAATATGTCAGATTTTCAAACAACGATTACTTACCACCCAAAAGGCGATCATCAAAAGGCAATCGACAGACTTTATTCAACGATTGAAAAAAAATTCGCATGCGTCACTAGTTCATTCGATAACTTTAGATAATTTTTAGAACAAAGTGATTCAAATATTAAGTTTCACATAGAATTTAGAAACAGATTTTCTCCGATCTCTCTTCATTTGTACATTACTATAGATATTAAATGTTGTGTCAGCCTTTGCCACTGGAGAAAATCACTTAGTTAGCCTGTTCTATGTATTTTTTAGTTGCCTACCTTCAAGGGGGGCTCCCTGCGCGTCCCTATGCTTTGATATACGAAAAGAATCTCAATAAGACGGCGCGAAGATGGTTGTGGTCTCCTCCCGGTAACTGTAGAAGTGGTCCGACCAGCTGTATTCCATGGGCATAATTCTTACGTTTACTACTTGAATACACAGACTGTACTGATTTCTGCGAATTGCATATAGCTCAAGATATGGTCAGATAATTTCGAGTCAAGGAGAGCTTTATGCAAAAAGTTGCAGGCTTTTATACGAAAGCAAACAAGTACTATATATTTTTCGTATATTCGTTGCTGTCACTCAGCAATCACTGTCTTCTACGGTGCACCTAACACCTGCGAAAAAACTCAGATTTTATGTCTATTTCACACATTATCGGTTGTTGTAAACTTAGGTAAATATCTCAGGAATATTTTTATTGAAAACTTCTATAGCAACGTTAGATGCTTGAGGTAAGAGTTCCAAGCATTGGTTCGTCAAAAGCGCTCACTATTGCAGCAAAGATGCCAAACCTCGAACCGTAAGCAAGACTAAGGAAAAGTTTGATGAACTGGAGGAAGTCCAGATTTTGCTGCACCCAGCTTCAGTGCAGCTGCTGCGTCGCCCAATTATTGTTCTTTTCACTCAAGGAAACAATTCCTGTTTGGACGCCCCTTTGAGAGGCTTGATCAAGATCAAGAGATATGTGAGGATTTTCTCAATTTACAGCAAAGGAATGGTAGTTCAAGAAGATCCGGCAGCTTACACTACCATAGACTTGCTCAAACGGGCTTCGACAGGCGTTTGGGTCGAAATTACGAAATTACGTCGGAAACGTTGTGCGAGCATAGTTGAGAATTCTTTGCAGGTGACTTTGTAAATGTAAAAAGCCAAACGAGACGATTTTGACAAACTCTTATGAACTTTTGATTTATTGCTATATTTACTCAACGATCAAACGTAATTTTAACTGAGAGTGTTTAGGGGCATATCAGCCACTGATACCGTATTATCTAGATATGCCGTTTCCTAGCAACGTTCAAACCTTTGGGAAACATGTGCTGCGGAGCCAGCACGCCGCGCAACGTTACGTTTCACTCAGCTACTGTAATGACGACGTCACGTCTCGAGGAAAGGCAGACAGGAATCATTTGCACATTGATCGCTCCTTCAGATGCTGCCTACGTGCGGTTGCTGCGCGATCGATCAGCGCGACGCCGCTTCTTTTCAAATGCAAGTCCCCAAAGGGTTACAAGTTCTGCTTACATTATTGGTGAAAGGAGAGGATAAATTGGACCATCTTTTTATTGGGTCTGTTGTCTAAGGCCACGGATTTTCCAACAAATCCAATCAGGAAAGCTCATACCGCATTTCCTAACCGTCGAAAATGGCTAGTTTTGAGCAAAGTTGAAAGGTTAATCTTTACGCTCTTGTGCACACTCCCCTGACTGTTCAAAAGATGTTTTTCAGAAGCACGCATTTTGTTTGTGATGAAAGTGAGGAAAGGCAATAATTAGCATGTTTCTATTGCCTTTGTTGTGTAGAATGATTCCGATAAGCTGACTTGAAAATTAAAAATGGAAAACATTTTGTCTTAGGGTTTTCCGAGCAGATTTTATGTACTATAACTCTTTGATCACGAACTGAAATCATTTGTCCATCACCCCTGCGTGAAGCGGATGACAAGTGAATCATTTATATATTCATTGCAAAGTGTTGGCCGAATGTCGATCATTATGGCTTCTATCTCCAACGTAAAAGCTATAGCAACACTCAGTGCCAGTAGGTGTTCTATTGCCAACCGTCTCATTCATGTATAAGACTCCGCTGACCATTTGAAGATTGAGTAGTTGGATTTGTATACATTCATGACTTCTCAATTTGATAGCTCATGGCAATCTCAGATTACTGCCTAAACTGCTCAATCTTCACATGATTGGCAGTCTTTTGCACTGTTGAGAGTTGACAACGAAACAGCGATTAGCACAGAGCATGCCGTGACAATCACTTCTGACTGAAAAATCTAATATTCGATCTCCGAGCAACATTCTATTGTAGACATATAGATGACTGTTTCGTCATCTGCTCCATTTAGGTGGAAATTTACCCGAGAGAGTTCTAAAACACAGTTGGTTTCCATTGTTGAACGTTCAAGCCAACCAATCCGAAAGCGCTCACAACACAAGATGGTTGATTGCAACGAGTTTGTATTCATAGATTGGATCCTGCCGTATGTTATTATGCTCAAAGAAGGCCACCGTCATGGAGGGCAGTTGCACTAGAGAGAAAAGAATGAAAACCATGTTGGAGCTCTCATATTCCGTGAAGACAGGCCTTTGAAATAATCAAGTAAGTGAGTAAGTAAGTAATCATGTAAGTAAATAAGTAAGTTAGTGAACAAAAACAGGAGCTGTATACTCGTTTCCGAGCTCATCGTTTTGCCCTTTGTTTTTTTATGCTTCGTTTGTGAAAAAAAAACAAGAACTTTCCGATTAGGGGAAAGCTGATTACGAACGAGAAGCTATGTCGAGCGACGGAGACGATGACTGCATCGAAATCTGTGCAAATGGTGGTGAGCGATCTTTCAGAACTCATTGACGTTGTAGCGTCTCTAGGGAACTGTAGTAGGGATGGCGAAAAGCTAATATGTTCATAGATTTTAGACTATGTGGTGGCTGACGCATGCAAGTGTCACTGGTGCGCTCCAATCCAAAAATTGGTGCCAACTTGAGATCCCTTCAACAATCGCGCATTTAAGACATTCGATCGGCACTTTGCAAACCAATTTCACAATGGTTCTGGCTTTATCAATTAATATTTTTCTTTGATATCGAGGAAAACCACAGAACCTATGATCCGATTTCTTCACGAAAGGTATGGAAAAAATATGATGCTCAGCGAATCCCTAGAGCGAGAAGGACCCACTGAGCTACTCTTGCACGCACTAGGGAGAAAATGGAAGTGTTGCTGGTACCCACTCAAGTCACTCGACGATCAACGGAGCGACAGGTGATACAGGTGATACCAAGATCGATGAATAACTTCCAAAATTCTGGACGACTCCTTAGACTTTAGGTTGAATGCTTTATAACTGCAAAATATGGGTTCATTCTCGTATTGCGAAACGATTTATTTCCTCAGGTCTTTTTTGCTGCACAGCGATATTCCAGCAAACTTTTGACAATCATGCGTAAGCTTAAGTTTTGATCTCGACCAATCAACCATATGATCGATCCACCACCACTCACACATCCTAGCAGAGGAGAATCGAGCGTTGTGTGTGACATCAATTTTGTTTTCCTTGCTGCATCTCATTGACGAGTTGTTTTTCCTGAAAACAAGCACAGTAGCGGAATCGCCAAAATTTACTCTTTCGAATAGTTGCCTGTAATCTGGAGAAACGCTCTGCTCTGCGAAGAATGCTCCGAAACATCCCGATTGTGAAATTTTATTTTATTCTCGCTGCTATAACGCCGAGAAAAGGCAGCCAAATACTGTGCTTAAATTAGCGATAGCACTAAAGGCGATCAAATAGAAAGAATATCGGCTGATTATCGAGATTCAGGCTAATTATTTACTACTACTACCTCGAATGATTACGAAATGTTTTAGCAAAATTCAGGAAAGAGGTTTGTCTTTAGAAGGCAAAAAAATGCTTTTAAGTAACGGGAAAGAGCCAATGAAGGAGCTCTGCACTTAGCCCTAGCCATATATACAGGGCTGTGGGGACTTACAGCTGTGGTGGATCGACTTGAATCGATTCGACTTTGAAAAAAACGAAGGCGTCACAGCGCTAGCACAGTGAGTCTCTCAGAACATTCGTTCAAGATTAACTTTATCACTTTAGTTAATCCGTATCTAGAGTTTTCCTGACTATGCCGGTCCCACTACTGCCCATTCGATTTGTCTCCTTGCTTGCTTAGAGATTTTATTCTCTTCACGAACGTCGAGGAATACTAGTCGATTACGTCTTCTTACAATCTCATAGATAGGTAGGCTGGGGAATTCCCTTGGACGTTCGTTATTGATCGCTGGAGAGCTGAGGGTGGGTGACGGCGTCATGCTTCATTAGTCACTCGGTCACACTTCTCTTGCTGTTCAATAAATTACAAAAGAAACTATTCATTAGGTATTTTACATCATTGCACAGGCTTGTCAAAATTGCAACGCCCAATCGTATAGATTGCACGCTTCTACATAGTTCATAGTAGCATTGATGGGTTATTAAGCTATACAGTGTTTATGGCAGCATTGTCCGGCTCATCACTCTATATCACAATTTCATACTATTTGTTTGCGCTGCTGAGCGGTCGGCCTCAGAGCTCTCTCATCTATGAGTGATTCAACACCAAAAGGGCTCGGAAAGGTCTTCGCGGCCGATGGATGTTCTGCCCGAAAGTTGGGAAGGTGAGCTAACCGCATTAAATTGATTCTTTTTCCTTGTTATCTAAGCAAGTTTCCACACAATATTACAATAATTGGGGATATTATAAAGCTTGTCTAGTTTGTCATAGTCCTGAACGTACGTGGCGCGAGAGCAAAAGTTGTTCTCCGCCACCTACATAGTCGGTAGTTTAACCCTGCACCCAAGCGCTCATCAAGTGTATCATCTATCCGAGGTTGACGAATCGCCACAGGAGATGTCTGTGGGGGGTAACGCCACTGATTCGAAACAGCGTGAGACCACCAAGAGTCATTGGAAAGATAAGATATACATTCAGGCACCTCAGACGGTGTTACAAATAGAGTCGAATGCATGGCATATAACTGAGAACATTTGATTAACGCCGACAGCTTCTAGGCTTATCCATTCTATCAGTGCTGGAGCAAGGACGACTGTCTAGCTTCTCATAGCAGGTGCTGACCTCCATAAATTCTTTTGGGGCTGTGACAGTCGGTCTCCACTTGTCGCTCTATTTGCTTGCAGTTTTTGATGTTCCTAGAATCCACTTTATAATTTTAATACAAATTTTGTCCAATAAAGAAGAATAGAGCTTACGGCGTTGATAAGTCTCCCGCCATTCGATGGACTTTATCATGTGTTGTTTGAGATGATCAAAGGCACCTCTAATTTTTACAGTGAGTCGCGGTGTTTATTAATATATCATGTCGGTGTGCTATCCTACAAATTTGCCGATCCCAGAAAAAAGGAGGCTTGGTGAGCCTTGTGTGCATGATTAAGCCATCAAGCACATGCGCATCGTGAGACATCTGTGACCACGGCGATAGAGATAATGCAATCAACCATTTTGGGAACGCCGATGAAAATCACTTGGTGCAGCGCAATTCTCGTAATTCAGTCAAAGTTAATCTCTAATCTATAAAATTTTCTAGGTTTTCGTATTATTTTGCTGCTCCATATTCTTCTGCATACCCTCCCAAGTTTTTCGTGCATATCGAGTTTATCTGTGTGAGTCATAAGCACTTTTTTCACTACGGAATCATCAAACTATTGCTGACACATAGGCGTTAATTCTAACCTTTATTATATCAAAAAAATTCTTGTTGGAGTCTTGGCGATGATATTACATGTTCTTGTAACAGCGTAATACCCAGAAGATCAAAAGTTTACTAAGACGATTACAAGCGAAATTGCTATAAAATGCGATCGACGAGTTAACTACTCCGACCGCAAAACGTAATCTTCCCTGAGTTTGTATAGAAATTTGAGAAGGCTTTTAGAGTCAGACATTCACGGGTTAGCATCGCCTTTTCCTAGACTAGTAAGTGACTACTAAAGTTTAGTCAAAGGTTAAAAGTTTGCTAAGATAAAAGCGAATCAAAAAATGCACGTCAAAGGTGAAACTCAGCTTTCTTTTCACTGTTTCAATGCTATAAGAACGACTCTTTGAGAGGCAAAAACACTATTGAAATTGTCAGTGTTCAGGCTATCGAATGACTACCAATCAGGTTAAATAGCTGTGTTGCCTAACAAAAAAGCTTCTCAAGTATTCGTGTATGAAATATAGCTGACACTGTCCCCAGAGAGTGAAGCATTATCATATGTCATGTAGTTGGCATCAGACTTCTCATATTTTCCTTTCTTTGAAATATTACTCGATAATCTTCCAATACGATATACTTTAGTCAATTGATGGTTTGTTCCTACTATTCAAAACGCCCTTGTGTGCTCTCTATGATGGAAGAATTGAGGATGAAAGTTTGCGATTCCATCCTGAACACGTTTTCAAGTATCGTTTACTGAGTGGAAGGAGTTTAGGACTTTAAAATGATCTGACGAACACGGATCGCTACTATTTTGCTAACGAGGTATGCGTTTTATTCAAATTTCTATTCTTCAACAAGAGTTCGTGTTCTTCAAGCAAACGATACAGATCCGTTATTGGCACCCTCTTCTTATCCCTTTGAAGACGAAGCTTTTCGCCCTTCCTTCAAATCACCTGTATCACCTGTCGTTCCGTTGATCGTCCAGTGACTCAAGCGGGTACCAGCAACTCTTCCATTTTTCCCTATCGCGTGCAACAGTAGCCCAGTGGGTCCTCCTCGCTCTAGGGATTCGCTGAGCATCATATTTTTTTTCTATCGCTTTCGTGAAGAATTGGACCAACGGGTCAGTGGTCTTTCTTTAGAGCGCTTGACGTCCCGAGGAACCCAGAAGGTAACGTCTCTCGTTCACCGGTTGTCGTTGAAGCACATCACGTGTCCGACCCACCTTATATTCGATATCCTGGCGTGTAGAACGGCGTCTCTTATTTTAGATCGTTGACGTAGGTCGGAACATCGGATTCCTTCTCTCACTTGCGAGATACGGGATGCTCCTAGCATCGATCTTTCGACTGCGCGTTCGATACCGCCAAGTGATCTATCATCCTGCTTACGCAGCGACCAGGTTTCTGCTGCATACGTTAGGGCAGGGATAATTGTTGAGTGGAAAAGGTGGGCACGGAGTCGGATGTTCTTTGTCCTCTTCACTACATCTTCGATGCTCTTAAACGTTCCCCAAGCCGCTCGTTTCCTCCTGCTCAACTCTGGAGTGTCGTTCCGTTGAGCGTGAATGGGGCATTCGAAAGCCGTTCGTTCCTCATAAACATTGCTTTTGTTCTTCCCAGGCGTTATCGAAATCGGTCAACATTCGTTCCGGTTGGCTATCGTTTGGTGTTATGAGAACGATATCGTCAGCAAAGCAAAGACGGTTTGATTGTCGACCGTCAATTTTCACTCCCATTTCTTCCAATTCTAATGTTCGCATGACGTTTTGTAGGGTGGCAGTGAATAGTTTTGGCGAAATTGTATCGCCTTGTCGAACCCCTCTTCTTACGTCAATGGTGATATTGCTGTAGAATGGAGATATTTTGGTAGTGAAATCTCTATAAAGCTCACGAAGGATCATTATGTAACGAGTGGAAACGCCCTGCTTATCCAGAGCCTCTATAACCGCTGCTGTTTCCACTGGATCGAAGGCTTTTTTTAGATCGTTGAAAGTGAGACAGAGTGGTTGCTTGTACTCTCCTTAACTTCAGTGAGTCTTGCAACCGTGTGGATGTGGTCCATGGTGCTAATTCCTTCTCGGAACCCTGCTTCTTCGCATGGTTGCCCTTCGTCTAGTGTTCTGTCAATCCTGTTTAGGATGACTCGATTAGAGAGTCTATAGACAACGGACAGCAAGCAGATTGGGCCATAATTGCCTATGTCGTGAAGGTCTCCCTTTTTGAACAACAACACGGTTTTGCTGGTTTTCCACTGAATGGGAACCTAGCATTCTGCTAGGTAGCTAGTGATGAGCCGAGCCAGGGTGCTGATGAGAGCTGGAGACAGTTTCTTCAGGCGTTGTGGTCTAACCCTGTCTGGACCGGGTGTTGTTCCGTTATTCACCGACGGTATTGCATGTCGGATATCGGAAGGGAGGACCGGTGGAACGACATATTCATCTTCTTTCAATTTATATGACTGTAAGAGAACATGGCCAACAAAGAGATTCAAGTAGTATTGGTGGATGATTTTCTCTATTGTCCTTCTGGAAGCTATAAGTGTCCTGCCGTCAGGGTATTGGAGTGCAATCATCAAGGTCTTATAGTTGGCGAACCTCGCTGGGCTTTGCGAATGCTCTTCCCAGCTTCTGCAGCTTCTGCCATAATTGCTGCTTTTCTTTCTTTGAGGTCTTGTTTAATCGCTTCTCTGCAGCGTTTCGCAAGTTCGAACGTGAGGTTTCGGTTGCCTGTAGCTCGTACGATTCCACGTTGACGTATCAGCTCGAGTGTCTGCGGATACAAGCGTCTCTTCGTGACTTTAGGACTCTCGGATTTCACAGCGCTAACGCGAAGATATTCAAGGAGTCGATCGTATTCTTCGTCGATGTTGTCGACAACAGTATCTTCCCAAGAGCCGACTAACGATTTGAATGCATCCCAGTTTATGGTAGTTCTGGGACTTCATGTTTGAATTTAGCGTTTTTCTCCCCTCTCCGCGAAAAACGGAACGTTGCGAGAAGGAGGCGATGGTCAGATCCCGTGTAGAACTTGGGAACAACAGCGACATCAGTCAGACAAAACCTTCGATTTACTAAGATGTGATCTATTTCGTTATAGTACTCTCCATTGGGACTCCACGTTCATCGCTGAAAAAGAGGCCTTTGGAATTGCGAGTTACCATGGATGGTCTGGGTCGTCATGATAAACTCGGATAGCCTCTCACCCTGTTCATTCCATTCTAGTCCGTGGGTCTCTATGTGACGTTATTCAGACGTTCTTCTAGGTCCAATTATTGCGTTGAAATGTTCGACAATGACCTTGAAGAATGTATGATCATCTCTGAATAATTTTTCGAGATTCACACAGAATGGTTCGACTTCGTCTTTGTCATAGCTTGATGTTGGTGCGTAAGCAACGAAGATGGTCAAATTCGGCAGAACCACTTTGTTTCAACCGTAATGGTCCGATACGGGTTGCTAGTTGTTATAATAAATCAATGCTCACGGTCAAATTTGATTTGACGAGGACGATAACTCCGCCGACACCTCTGCGATCGCATGTACCAAGGAACAGTTCTTCTCCGGTGTCATGAAAAGCGTGAAATGGATGGCGTCTTCTCGTCTCAACCAGGTCAATGACGTCGTACCTTATTCTTCTCGCTTGAATCAATAGATTTTCTGCAGCGAATTCGTGAGCATAAGTTCTTGCGCTGTAGGTATACATAGTCATTTTAGTCCGTTGAGATCTTGGCAGCCTGTTTGGGCCGTGAGATTTTAGCATCCTTTCCGTACTCGTCCTACCTGGCGCTGCCGTACCAGGGGCTCTTTCGGGATCAGGGGAATGAGGGCCATATTTTTTGCTGTTTTTGGCGCTTTGATACCTAACGTATAGCTCGCCAGGCTCTAAAACGTGGGGGCTGGGTACTCACGAGTAGCCTGCCGGTCTCTCTCGGAGGAGCGGGAAAAGCTTATTTGTTGGAAGCGACTCCTAACCACCTCCCATGTACTTCCCAGCCGCTTGATTGCAGGCTTTTGGCCGACTTGACTCGTAGAAATAGAGTTTTTGTCAAATCGGCGCTGCAAAAGCAGGGAGCTCGTCCTCTGAATCCACCTGCGTATCTGGGAAGCACACGGTCGCTTTTGGTTCGCGTTTTATTCACCTATCCACCACCTGGGGACGCGCCACGTGCCGTTGCGACTAACCGGGCGGAATCCCTCAAAGAGGGAGGTTGCCGAGGTATACCTGAAAAAATTGAGATGTAATCAATAATTCGACTTCAGGCAGAAGTTCAACCCGTGTTTCGCCCCTACCGTGCACCCGTGATACCACTACATCAGCGTTGCGGCGCTTCTCTACCACTGATTCTTCAATTCTTTATCATACCTATCAGCCACCAAACAATAAAAGGCTAAGTTGTCTTTTATAAACCCTGCTATGCTCACAGCCAATGCGGTATGTTAATGATTGCGAAATGTGTGATATAATAGGTGTAAGGAGATTGAAGAGTGAGTGGTAGCAAAACGGTGCCTCAATGGTGTAGTGGTGGCACGCGCTGGTATGAGTAAAACACTTGATTAACTTCCGTATGAATCACTCAGTTCTCTTAGATACACTCGAAGCATTATAGCACTGCGATAAAAGCGATGAAAAGACAAGAAATCTTGAGTACTGCAGAGAATCTGGGACATGGGTTTTGGTGCCATGGGCAACCGGAAATACACTCACGAATTATTGTGAATGTTTTCTTTTCGGGGTTCTAAAAACAGTCGATCTTTTGATTTAGTTTTGATCTAACAGCAAAAATCTATCGACTGAGGGGTGGTGATGGACCAGTGTCATTGTACACTGTTCCATCACCACATACGCCTCCCTCCTTGCTTCAATGCAGGGCTGGATGTGGGGCGGGGGTCACTGAGGAGGAGGACGAACCTCCGAAACACCGGTGTATGACCCTGGCGTAACAACCTCGTTTTTGAGCTTAAAGCATTCTTTTTTGGAATTATTGTGAATGTTTTTTTTTCGGGGTTCTAAAAACAGTCGATCTTTTGATTTATTGACCAAAGTAATTGGAACTGCCTGATAATGAAATCGGTCAATTGCACATTCTCTTGCAAACATTTTGGTGTATGTAAAACTTGCCTATACTTGCGAAGATGGTGCTGCCGTGAGAACAAATTTGCTTGCTACTTGTGCACGAATGACGAGTGATGGCGAATGCCAATGAAGCGGCTTGCAAAATTAATGGAGCTTGGAGCGAACTCTATGTTGAAGCCAGAGCAGTCATGTCTCATACCGAAATGTCTGCAAGAAATGCTCAATTGAACGAAAAAAAGACTAGACAATTTTGTTGCAAAAATCATAGCAATGAACCAAAACGGTACGAACCTTGCAATTTTGCTTCATCATAACGCTCGACTTTATGGTAAGAAGCCGATTGCTAACGTTGTAAAAGAGCCTATGGGAGAGGTTTACCTCATCCGCCGCGCTCTCCTTATGTAGCTCTACTATTGTCCGTTGCAAATTCAAACTGGAAATCAAGAAATTTTTGAAAAATGTGCTTTTCGGTTACAAAAGCTTTCATTTTCAAACTGCTATATTAACAATCAAACAAAATATTTTGTACATAAAAATATATATAAATAAATATAATTTCAACGCACTTTCAAACAGAAGAAAGAATTTACGCAGCCTTATTTTTTGTTATTAGTAAAGCAGAAAAAAAATGCAGAGTTATATTTGCGCGCCTAATATTTGAATATTCCTCTTCGTTGCTTTCTTCTAAAATGTACAAACGAAGTTGTACTCTAAATACTCCATGGTATCTGTTTGACAAATTTTCACTATTTTGTAAGAATTTCTAGACACTCAGTTGTTTGTTAAGTGTGATTTCTCCATTATCCGGTAATGGTGTTAGAACTTCTTTCCAGAAAAAAGACGAATATGGTAAGCATCAGATTATTTCTTGATGGTTTCATTGAAATTGTGTCAGATTTTTTGATCTAATAATAACATTTCTCTCTTTTCAGATCTCTCATTGCGCTGATCTTGAAGTCGGGAACTGTCTGACGGTTCTCGTCAGTTTGAAGGAAACAAATGATTATTCGACTCCATTTACTGTGCAAGAACGTTTTATAAGAGTGTCTGTCACCATTCGAAAGTTTCTTCCTAGTACGGTACGTGGCCGTTTTCTAGAAAGGTTCTTATTCTAACGCTTCAGCGAAAGGAAAACCTTTGTGTTTCACACGCGCCTTTTTTCTTACAGGACAGTTGAACTATTAGTAATCCTTCGACAGCGCAAGATATAAAGATTCTAACGCTGTGCTTAATAAATAAAAGATCGTTTCTCCACAGCGCAACAGGAAAAATGAGATTCAACTTATATGCGCAAGCATGGGTGTTTAGTTGGAGAGCGAGGCCAGGAAGATGCGGCAGGTTAAAACACGCCCGTCGATTTACTGGCCTTTCCGTGAGCCTCAGATAAGTGCGATTTTTGTTATTTCAGTAATTGTTTCGCTGCTTTGAGAGGAACTCCAGATCACACTATGACTCTAATACTAAAAGATTTTATTTAAGTAAATGTTTCGCCGCTTTGAAAGGAACTCCAGATCACACTATGACTCTAATACTAAAAGATTTTATTTAAGTAAATGTTTCGCCGCTTTGAAAGGAACTCCAGATCACACTATGACTCTAATACTAAAATATTTTCTTCACACGTTCATATGCTCTCCGATGTTCCGACAAAGTAATAGTTGATTTATAAGACCAATATAAAATATAATTTTATGTTCACGTGTGTCATCCTTACTAAGAGCACATGCTGCCTCAACACTAAACCAGCACCGAAATGTCCTTGCGAGACAAAACCAGTTGAAGGTAACAGCCTCGATAGTTCATATCGAAGATAGAGTGTTGCCAAAGTAGTGGCCTTTGAGGAGTAATGGTAGCACGCGTCCCGGTAAGAGTGAATAGCAGGTTCAACCTTCACCTGAGGCCCAACGTTTGCATGCCACTCAGTATTTATATATGAATATTGCAATATCATACCACTGTTAGAAAGCAATTAAAGTCAAAACTAGCATAGGTTATGTATATAGAAAAGCCGACAAGTTTCGATAGTTCATATAGAATTTCTTTCTATAGAAATAGTGTTCTCAAAGCGGTGGCCTTGGTGGTGTAGTGGCGGCACGCGTCCCCGGTAAGAGTGGATTGCGGGTTCAACACAATCCTGAGGTAAAGTTTTTCACGCAACTCGATCTTTTAAAGTGTTATATTAACGTTCTGATGACTCCCATGAAGGACTATCAATTAATCTAGGCAATGATTGAATAGCTCCTCGATTTTCTTGTTAGCACATGCGAAGTTGTTAAGCTGACGATTTATTTGGTACAGATGTACAGTACATTGAACGTGATCGTGATAGCCAACATTTTGGTTTTGCCGCTTTCTTTAGAGCCTGAAAGAGTCAGTGTGAATTGCAACGCACTCAATCAAAAGCCTTCATAACTTTAACGCTTAAATGGTTTTTTTCTCTTTTTCTGTGTCTTGTAAGCTCGCAATATGTGCATAAATTGTTCAAATTTTTGTCCAACGCTGGCCTATAACAACTTAAAAGCAGTCATATTTCATTGGCTTTAAATTGTTAAAAAGCAGCTGGATTCGGGGATTGTGATGCGTCGCAAAAAAAAAGTCTACGTTCTGGTCAAATCCGTAAAAAAGTGTGTCGACCTAGTCTCAATATGTTGATGTATTGCACTCCTATTTTCTTTTCCAGAGTTTTACATAGAGAGCCTTGCCATCGCCAATACCAAGTGCTGCGCACTTCTAGAAGAACGGTTTCCTTACCTCCGATTCCTCGAGTCGTTATCTTACCTCTGCTAATTTTAAGAAATTTATGGTATAACTCGAATTAAAGAAACAATTAAAGTGAAGCTAACGGTTTTCGCTTAAAAGTAGGCTATGGAAGCTGTGTTCATGTGTCCGTGATATCTCACGCAACACCAATGTGACACCTGTAGCGAGTTGTGAGTTTAATAAAACCGATGATACCTAAATTTAACCTAGCTTTATTTAAGTTACTTAATTATTTATACGGTGCATCTTCACGAATCGTACGGATTGCAGCACATCTTCCAAGCGTCGTCTCGTCTTCTCGAGAATGTCGCCCTATGGACGGTGGTTCCAATCGAGCATGTGCACTGACGCGAGTTTCAAACCGTGATCTATATAACATTGGCAGGCACGAATAAAGCTGTTGCGAATACAGATACGAATATTTTCTGGCGAACACATCCACCTAACGTAAAAAGGGTCGTCCTCGGAAACGGGTGTATTCTCGTGGCGTCCTCCCTACAGTTCGTTTCCTCTATCTATCGTCTGATCTTCTTACAATATGGCCGGCCCATCTGTGCTTCGCTTTCGACGTGAATTCTAATGATGCACGAGGATGAAACAAATTTCTGAGATTTGAGCTGCGCAAGTCGGCTAGGTGTTGTGAGTGCCGACGAATTTTCAGAAGACACCGTTCAAGCGCTGTGTGAGTCGTTTGCAGTAGTCCTGACCTCGTCAAAGTATCGGCCCACGTCTGCGTTGCATAGCAGAGCGCTCCGAGAACTGTTGAATCGAAAAGATTAACGCGTAATTTGAGATCCGTCAGTTGGTCAGCGGCTTCTTTGAGAGGTGCGAATGTGGCCCGCGCTGCCTTCCTTCTTCTGTCAAGTTTCTCCATCATGTTGTTCTCCATATTCAGTGATCGACCAAGGTACACGTACGAGAAGGGTCTCCGTAATCAAAGATCCATCCAGATTGTATTTTCATCATTGCACCATCGGTTTTCTATGAACTGGGTCTTCAAGCGATTTATGCGCTGTCCGATTTTCTTCACCGCCTCGTCAAGTTTCTTGAGCATGCTGTCAGCTTCAGTAGTGCTTTTCGAGAATAAGACAATGTCGTCGGCAAAACGAAGGTTGAACAGAAATTTTCCATCGACGCGAATTTTCTCGTCCCAATCAAGCGGCTTCATTATCCACTGCACTGCGGCGGAGAACAGCTTTGGCGATATCGTATCACCATGTCGAACCCCTTTTTCAATGGGTGTGGTAAGAGGTTGATGTTAGAGCTGTATTTTTGTGGTACAGTTTCAATAGCTGTCTGATAAAGTTCTCATGTAGGACGGATCCACTTCTTAATCGACAAGCACCTATAGGACTGCGCTCGTTTCGACGCTATCAATCGATATTTTCCATAGACGCTAAAGGTTAGGATTAAGCGCAGGTGGTACTCACGACAACCTTTCATAACACTTAATGCGGTCTGACTTTATTCATTCAACAAAATCTCTGCCAAAATCCTGCTTGCTCAAGTGAATAACCTCATCCAAAATTCTTGATATGCGCAGAAGAATTGTCTTCGTAAAGCGCTTTTGAAGTATGTTAAAGAAGCCGACTGGACAATAGTTGCGACGATTCCTTTAGCCATCTTTTATGGATGATGACTGTGTGCGACGGCTTCCATTGGTCAGGGATTTTTTTTCCTTTTGTAAGAAAGATGTCATATGTGCCGCGAGAAGTACATGTGAATTATGACCTCCGGTTTGCAGTAAATTGGAAGAGACGTTATCGGGTCTTGAAGTTGTGCCTTATTCCATTCCTTCTATCGCCATTCGAACTTCGGAGGGCAGAATCCTATGCGGTTTTTTCCAGTGTTGATTGTAGTGTCGGAGACGGAGATGGTAGACGGAAAAAGATTGGTGTAGAAATTTTTTGTTATCAATTCCGTATCATAGCGGAAAGTTTTCGTTGCCTCATCTTCCTTTATGAACGCTGACAGCGGAATATTATAACCACAAAGATTCTGACGGCACTTGTTCACATTAGATCTTTCTTGTGCTGCTTCTAACAGTTTCTTCTGCCTGTGCCGATGTAAATTCTTTTGCATACCTCTTCTACGGCTGGCAATTGATAGTACCCGCTCCAGATGTGTTGCACTAGGATCAAGCTTCAGCTTTCTTCGGTTTTCGAGCAACTCCTTCGTTGTGAATGAGAAGCGATCGGTTCTTCTGGGTTGAGTAACTGAAGCTAAATCAGCACACTTTTTTTAGTTCTTCGACGAGCATCTCGTAATCTTCAATCGAATCGCCCTTAATTTTCAATCATTGCTGAATAGGATTTCGTCTAAAATGATCTCTACGTGAATGATCTGACAACTTCATCTTGATCGATGACATAAATTCTCTCCCAGCTTACGGCCGAATCGTATCTTTGCTCGAAGAAAGCGGTGATCAGACCGCGCACAAAATGATGGCACTGCGGTTGCGTCGAGCAGGCACCATCATCTGTTGGCAAATACACGGTGAATTTCCACATGAGTCGCGCTGTTAGGAGACTCACATGTCCAGTGACGGTGTTCTTTCTTCTGGAAAAGTGAATTCCCGCTGAAGAAACGCGCCGCAACCAGGAATCCAGCGAGACGGCTTTTGCTTTCGTTTCTTTCTCCTAATCGAAAGTTTTCATTCTTGCATACGCTCTTGCGTATCATTCCTAATCGGATATCGAAGTCTCCAACAACGATTTTGTGAAACGCCTTATCATTACGGATAACTTCTTCCAACTGATGATGATACGCGTCCATTTCGCGTTCATCGGCTGCGTCGGTCGGCGAATAACAGGTGATGACAGTAATTTTGATATTACGCTTCAGTTGGAGTTGAAGAATAGGCGAGGGAAAAGGATTTCGTAAGAATCGAAGAGATGAGTGATGGGCGAATGAACGACAAAGCCTACGCCTCCTAAACTCCATAATGGCACCTTTTCTCCGGAAATAAGGAGCGTGCCGTTGTTCAGTTGACGTATGTCGGTTTTTTTAGTTTTCTTTTCTGTGCGGCGATCACATTAAATTTCATGCGCCTTGTTGTTCTATAAAATGAGTGAACATTGACGTCAGTGGAGAGTGTTCTTGCATTATACGTGCAGAGTACAAAACAAACTCCGCGGCGAATCTACTGCATATTCAATAGATTCGCTTCCAATGGCACCCCAATATTCTTCGTATCCTTCGTATCCTGTGGTTTTGTGATTTTTCATCGGTTGTCTCGCCGCCTGACGCTATAGACGAGAGCACGGAGTGTACGAGTTACCGAGGTTGACCTTATTGCTGGTTGTGCAGATCGATATTTTCTGGATTCCTTACTCGAACATACATAGACGTTTCCAGACCTTGATGATGCCTTTTCCAAAAAATTTCTTCGACATGCGGTCCAAGCAGTCGGATTTCCTCTCAGTTAATTTGAAAATCATAGTGACCTTGTTTTACTTGTGGAGTAGTAATTTTGAGTAAGAGAAACATCTTAATGTGAATCTATGTGCAGAAGGTTCATATCTAAAACGCTTGCAAGACTTTTCGCGTCTATAGACTAACAGCTCTCGGTGCCACAAATTAATTGCAGCTCACAGTGAAAAGGCAGATGTTAACGATAATGAGAAATCTTTGAAAGAAACCATGCGTTCTGCATCAGCAAAAGTCGTATGAGGTGACTGATGGCTTATCTGGATTTTACCATGACTCGCGGTGTTCTACCGATCTCGCCGAAGTCATTGTCGTCGCTCCAGACTAATGTGGTGCCAATCAACCGGAAACTGAGGGATGGAAGGCTTGGTGAAACACGAACTTGGGATCGAGTTATTGGCCGCGTGTGTGTCACAGAGTGGTCGCGTCATATGCCCCTTCAGTGACATCTGTTCTAGCTGCTTTTTAGTAGTCTATTCGTCTACGATTGGTGGTGTGACATCCACACTGCTGCCGCCCACCTATTTTTTAGAAAAATTGAACGATTTTTCGTCTAATCACTTTCTTTTCCAGCGCTACACTTTTAGGATGTCTGTCTACCGACGAAATTTAAGATGCGAGTATAACGATCGGTAAGTAGTCGAAAAGTCCTGACTAATCAGAGACGTAATGAGAATTGCTCTACAACACGACGATATACAGCCGAGCTTTGCTTCAGGCAAGAAGAGAAAAACAATTGGGGAGAATTCTAGCCTTTGCTTCAATATAACCTTAAAGATAAACGTTAAATAAATAATGAGGAATCGTTCAAGCAAGTTTGTTCACTTCGCTGCTGAGTAACTGTCGTCGATCATTTTGAAATCCGTGATAGTTCACCGCTTCCTCAAGAGAACTTACCTTTTCAGATATCGCACTGCAATGCCTATTGCTACCGTATCGTGATCAAGGCTGAAAAGCTTCAAATTTCCGAACGGAAGCTAAGTTATAGAGTGAAGCACTGTCAAATATCATTATCATCTTGATAAGTGATGAGAAAGCCATAGAAACGCTTTTCTCACACTAAAAGAAAATCTTTTGCAAGTGATAGATTATCATTCGTATGAGAATTGTGGCGAAATGCTCACAAATTTGTGCTTCGTGAACGGGAGACATCCGATTAACGAAATATATTTGTGCAGGAGTGTAATAAGCAGCATTACGGATGGATCAACAATATAGATGCTAGAGTCGAGCCTCAAGTTGTTGATATCCTTCTTCGAATGGTTCTTGCTATCACTGTTCGAGAAGCAAAAGACCATCGCTTTTCTTCTGCATGATATAGCGCTACCACACGTCGCACTACAAACATTGCAGAAGTCGATAAGTCCGCTCTACAAACTCTAGAATGTGCTCGTCAAACGTCTCACTTAGTGTTCACCACATATCACAGCATGTCTTAAACTTATGCTCCGAGAATACTGCATAAACAGAGATGACGTTTGAACTTTCTGCATTGAGATCATTACAATATAATTTTTTGAATCTTTTGCAACTTGTATGATTATGTTTCGCCTGTAAAGACATGTTAGACGTCATTGCACTTTGAGTGATAAAATTTAAGCTAGCGTATGTTACTTTTCACGTAAAGGTTCAGATCCGACTTTGATTTTGAAGGAAACTGATATCCTATATATCATGTTTCAAGATTACTGAAAGTTTCAAATTTTCATACAATGGTGAAGAGCTTTTTTCCAACTTTGACACGAGTCACGAGTGATTTAATATTCAGTAAAACGAGTTAGCTATATAAACTTTATTTTGTTGATTTCGCCTTCTTCAGCATAACACATCTCCAAGTGAGCCAGTTAAGCTTTGTGCAAAGCTAAGCGACAGCTCACACCAGATCCTCAATCAGCATAACAATATTGAACGTAATCAGGCCAGAGAAATGAAATGCAAACATAGATTAAACTCGAATGTAGCTCAAATAGAGATGATTTTCACAAAATGCAAATTTCACATAGACGCCAATTAACTGCATACTTTGACAATATGTAACATCTAATTAATCGCGAAGGTCTACGTAGATAATTTGACTGATTAAAAAAGTATCGCAGTGGCATCTTTCTTGAAAAGTAGTGAATAATATGCGGAATCATGACGATATGATAGAAAGCGATTTGCTCGGTGTGTGCAAATGTGCGAGAAAATCAGAGAATAAAGAAAGCACACTACCGTCATGGAAATATGAATGCAAATAGTTGTTGTCACATCACATTTATGAGAAGAAAAGCAAGATGGCAATACAACGAAGGAAAGTGAGTCGAGTGAAATGTCATCATAAAATGGAATTTTCGAGTAAATCTTCCGCAAACGATTGTGCTCACTCCGTGCTGCTCTTCAAAACTGAGTCGCTTTCGCGGGCGAATCACCATAATTAGCTACTTATGCGGAGATTGATCGATAATTACTGAAATAAAAATGAAGCCTAACAAAACCCATGAACTAACACCTTGTTGCTTCTTGATTCAATTGTTCTATCAAACCATCGAGACATATTTACAAACAGAACTAACACATTCAATACTAGATCTCCAGCTATGTTTCCAAACTCGATCCAAAGTTCGATAATTTTTTCAAGCAATTAAAAGTATCAAAAAACATTAATTAAATTGTTTTTGTTTGCCAAAATGCGATTCTGTCAGAGCTTTGGCAGGAAATCAATTCCGCGCTTATATAACTCAATATTCTTCGATGCAAACAAGCCAGTCAATTCTCGACGCAGATAATTGATGTCTTGAAACTTCTTCTTATCCAACCAGTGCTCCAATGATCTTAAGAGATGAAGACTGGGCGGAGGTAGATCTGGCGAATACGGTAGACGGTCCAAGTGCTTCCAGCCCAAATCGGTCAATTTCTTCCTTGCTTTCTTGAGCAACGTGTGGCTTTGCATTGCTTTCTCGTGATGGCTCCATTGTTGGATAAGTATGTGCGCAAATACAATATGAACGAGAAACTGATTTGTTGCCAAAGCGTTGGCAAAGTTGCATTCAGGCAAACGAAGAACACTTCAACTACTGTCGTATAATGCCTTCGATTACTTGGGAAGATAAATTTTTGAATTTTTGGATCAAGTTCGGAAACTTAGTAGGAAGCCTAACAATGAGCATTTGAGAGCCATTCGCGTAGATAGAGTTATGAGAAGTTCAAAGGCAACGTTTAACTAAGCCGCATAAGAAGCTGTTCTTTCTGCTCATGATCCCGCAGGAAAAGGAAAATGAATTGAAAGATAGAATATCAGTTGAAAACGTGTTCAAACAATGATTTTTGCCGGAGCAATGGTAATTACATTGTTCCGTCGCGGCCTCGCTCTGCTACAAATAGAATGAGTCAGATTCGTTTTTATTTTTATACGATTCGTCACAGCTGGAAGATTTAAGAAAGTAATAACGACTTGTATCATACTGCGTGGGAAAATCTATGTTTTTTCCAGTAGTTATTCTCAAAAGAAGAACTGAATTACATGCGATCCTAAAGAAGATGCGAACCAGTGCATTTGTTGATGGCCGACAGTTGTGAGATCCTCGTCAGTTCTTTATAGTAAACATCTTCAGTGGAGATTACGGCGCACACTCCAATGGAACGACTCTGAAAGTGAATATTTTTGAACGCAGTGCCATCGTAATGGAGAACTAAGTGAATAATTACATTCTCATTAGCCTCATCGAGAGCTCAGAAGATTCTCGTCATTTCAACAATTCCGTTTTCTTTCGCTCTAGCTCTAGTCTGCGGTTCTTGAATGACTGGCACTTCTGCTCTGTTTCATATGAGTCACCATTCGCCAGTAAATTTTTGCGATGAAGATTTACATATATACAACTCAAGTGAATAACAGAGAGATAAGGCTCTCATAACAAGGCCCACAGTTTTAGCTTAACATACAAAGGACAAGACTGCGTTAATATAATTGTGAGATTTTCACTTCGCTTTTCTCAATCTAACAATGCAGTTTGTTCCATTTGTAGCTAGCCTGTTCATTGACTATCTTAACGTCTTTCAATTTTCGTTTACGGATAAACATTTCCTGAGATATTCTTTCACGAGCAGATGCAATGGGCCGTTTGAGTACTTATATTAACGAGCTATTGAGTTGTCTCATAGTTTCTTTTGCACTGCTGTTTTATTCAGTTTTTATTTTCATTTCACAATCGAGTTATTCTCATAAGGTCATGGTATGCTGGCGCATGTTCTAAGAATTTGGCCACGGGATCGGAATCTAGAATATTAGCAGAAAACAAGGAAGCTTGTCACGATATTGCTAGCCACATCGGCGAGCACAACCAAAGCCAAAATTCTATGCTTGAATATTAACGCTCTCGGTTTTCTGGACTGATGGGATATGCTGTTTTGGGAGCTGCTCGTCAGCAAGCAGGCGATCAGCGGCGACGTTTATGCCAACTCCGGATGCTGGCCGCAGCAGTACTACAGAAGCGTCTGAAACGATTCAGTGTTGCTTCAAGATAGCGTGAGTCCTCACGTTACTAAGCCGTCTCTCCACATTTTGGAGAAACTGGGCTGCACCGCGGTGCCACATATACCGTATAGCCTTGATATTGCTCCATCGGATTGTCATTGCTTGCGCCCCCTGAAGCGCATCTGTGGAAGAAAAACATTTAGAGATTACGACCAGCTCTCAAGTGATGTCACCAACTTCTCTGGTCGCCAGCCTCACTCTTTCTGAGAGGAACACATTGAAGCTTCACCCAGTAAATGGTTGCATGTAACCGATCTTGATGGTGATGTAGTTGACTAATCGATTTTGTGGATCAATAATAATTGAATGAACAAAAGTTCTGAATGCATAAGAAACTGTGAGACAGTCCAGTACAAGGATAAGCGCGTTGTACGAAAAAACAGGCAATAACCTAGATTAAAGGCTGGATCTTCGCTTCACTGGCATCAGTTCCTTATCATGTAACTTCAGTTGACGGTGTTTTTTCTGCTTCCTCTCTCTGCTGCTTCACTATAGAAGCTTCTGAAAGTAAACCACATTTAGAAGGTTACAAGACGAGGGACGTAGAAAATTAGTGCATAGACGAGCAGCATGTCTTTCTTAGGCTTTTCACTGTTTCAATGCTGTGATTTGTGCTTTCATTCGTTTCGGTAATTCCTCATCAGAAATTATTTTCTTCTGCAACTTTTCCACATTAGCCACTCACATCCGCAGATATGTCAAGTGTTTTCATATCTAATATCTGTCTTTGTCGTTCTTCAGCTAGCTTGAACAAAAAAGGCTTAGACACCTAGCAAAAGTGACTCTCATAACGCACTACGTGTGCTACAGTGTGCGTAGACTGCATTCATCACCTTTAAAACCATTTTTTACAACTATAGGGGCTCGTTTTCCATCTTAGCAGAGTAGTACAAAGACGATGACACAAAAATATGTCACTGAGGTATTATTGTTTGCTGGTTACTGAGTAAAATGGACAATGTGATGGAATGGTACGCTACGGGATACTAAAAAATATGTACGCGTGACACAAAAATTAAAGAAATCGATAAGCATCACAGTAGCATTAACTACTTTATGTTGGTGAAAATGTTCGTAGACTGCAGCTCTAATTTCGGCAAAGCAGATTTTCGAAATGTTCGTAATTCGTGAGATTTCAACCTTTGGAAACACCCTAGAGATTAATTAACTACCGTAAGAGCCATCTTCTTTGTCGAATGCTTTAACTTGTAGGCATTCTATGAGTCTTATTGATCTAATAGATTCCTAATATCTCATAATGTGCATGATTCGGTTTCAAATTCATCAACTGAGAGATTTGTCGTGTTCATGAAGTGCCATTGATTGCCTGTCTAAGAAGCAAAGAAAGTTTGAAATCGAACTCGCTAATCCATGGAAGACGCAAGATTTGGTTGGCCTTATACGGAGTTGATCAAGTCAACACACATCAATGTGCGTTATCTCTAGCCACCCGTGTCTTCGTCTTTCACGCAGCTCCCTGTTTGGAGCGAAACCCTGTTAGTCGCGGGGCACATGACGCGCTGCTGAGTGGTGGATGCGGAAAATAAATGCTGACTAAAAAAACTGCCGTGTGCGTTCCCAAAGACGCAGATGGAATGAGAAAATAAGTTTCTTGTTCTGCAGGACCGATTGACAGACCTTTAATTCTACTAGTCATACTAGCGAAAAGCCTGCAGTCAAGCGGTTGGAAAGTTCACGGGAAGCAATCACGAGTAGCCTCAACAATTATGCTCCTTCAAGAGAGACTGGCAAGCTACTAGTGAGTATTCCGCCTTACGTCTAGAGGCCGACACGTTACACGTTGAGTATCAAAAATCGCTGGGAATAGTAATGAATTTGCGCTTGATTCCCTGACCCTGAGGAAGCTCCGTACAGTAACGCGGTTCGGACAATTACGGAGAGGTTGCTAAACTTTTGGAGCAAAACTATGCTGCCCGAAGCTTAATTAAGTGGCACTCTGTGTCTCTAACACACGAAAACTCGAACGACGAATCTGCTGTTTGAAGGTATCTCAATCAAAGCAGAAAGGTTTAGGTACGAGTCATTGGCCTGGTTCAAACGAGAAGAGTCCACTTATTTCACGCTGTATATGACATGGAGAAGGACTCCTTTTCCAAACATGAAATCGCAGAGGTGTCGGTGGAGCTGACGTTTCAGAATGAACTTGGTCGTCTACATAGATGCATTTGAACAATTAACAACCCGATCGAACATTTGCTGTTCAAACGATATGAATCACTGGTGACTCTAATCATCATCGTTGCTTGAGCACTAACATCAAGCTACGAGGAAGGCAAAGTTAAAGCGCTTTGCATGGACCTTAAAACAATTTTCGGAAAGGTATATACATTCTTCGAAGTCAATATTAGACGATTCTAACACAAAAAGTAAATTCAAAAGAAGCGACTGAAGAACGACGCTTTGAGATTCACGGGCTGCAATGCAGGGTTAGAGGACACTTAGTTTACCATCGTGACCGTAACCATCCGTAGCATCTCACAATCTGTACAGCCTCACTTAACAGTGGACCTGGAGGCTTCACGAATGGAGAGTATTACAAGTAAATAGACCACATCCTAGTTAATCGAAACTCTGCCTATCCTATGTCGAAGCTGTTTCTGAATCTTCATGGGATCAGACTATCTTCTCTATCGCGCAAAGCTCTATTTTTTGCAAGAAAGAAAGGAAATCGCTGATACTTTAACAACGAATTTTCAAAATTACGAGCTCCATAACTCAAAGAAATGACGTTTGTCCTGTGAGTAACTCGATCTGATACGGCAGCGCAGAACCGCATGAGCCACATGCAACCAAATCCTAACTTCGGAACGTGCGAAACGCTGGAAGAGAGCGAATAGAAGATTATTTCAAAGAGAGACGGGCATCACTTATGGCCAAGGCTATAGAAGCCGGCAAGAGGATTCGCAAAGCAAACCGAAGCTTTGTCAGATAGAAACCATGATTATTTTGGTCCGACATCCAGACGGGACATTTACAGCTTTCACCAAGTCAATGGAGTTGACAGTGCACGATCACTACTCAGATCTCTCCATTGGCCATGTCCTCAAAAAGCCTTGCAGATGCAAATGTAGCCCCAATGCGCTTAGTGCTTTCCGTTCACGAACACTACACCCGAGCCCCTATAAACAGGATTGACAGAACAATGCGAAGGACAACGAAGCTAGGAAGCACGGCTTCGAAAAGGATTTGGTGCTGCAGATTACAACCACGCGGCAACATAACTAATTGAATCCTTTGCGATAGTAGAAGAGACCGCTCAGCCTCACTTCCATCGATTTCGAGGAATCTTTTGATTCAGTAGACAACACAGGCAATCACAGAGGCTCTGGACAACCAGGCGTGCCTACTCGATACATAACGATCCTTCGTGATCTGAATGAAAAGTTTCATGTCCAAAATATTGCCGATTTATTATGATATTACTATTGACGTAATTGACGAAAAAATTGACGGTCGACAATTAAACCATCTTCGCTTTGCTGACGATATCGTTCTCATAACACCAAACATCAGCCAAGCGGAACAAATATTGACCGATTTCGATAACGCCTGTGGAAAGATTGGTCTTCAACTGAATCTAACGAAAACAATGTTCATGAGGAACGGATGGGTTTTCTACTGCCCCATTCACGCTCAACAGAATGACAATCTCCAAATTCTCCAATTACGTCTATCTAGGTCGTGAAATCAACATGATGAACGACCTAGCTCCAGAGTTGAACAGGAGGAAATGAGCGGCTTGGGGAACGTTTAAGAGCATCGAAGATGTAGTGAAGAGGACAAAGATCATCCGACTCCGTGCCCACCTTTTCGAGTCGACAATTATCCCTGCCCTGACGTATGCAGCAGAAACCTGGCCGCTACATAAGCAGAATGAAAGATCATTTGCCGTTAACGAACACGCAGTCGAAAGGTCGATGCTAGGAGTATCCCGTATCTCGCAAATGAGAGAAAGGATCCTAAGTTCCGACCTACGTCAACGATCAAAAATCAGTGACGCCGTCCTACGCGCCAGGATATCAAAACTGAGGTGGGCCGGACACGTGATGCGCTTCAACGACAACCGATGGACGAGAGCCGTTACCGACTGGATTCCTCGGAACATCAAGCGCACTAAAGAAAGACCACTGACCCGTTGGTCCCGATTTCTTCACGAAAGCGATAAAAGAAAGATATGATGCTCAGCGAATCCCTAGAGCGAGGAGGACCCACTGGGCTACTCTTGCACGCGATAGGGGAAAAATGGAAGAGTTGCTTGTACTCGCTCGAGTCACTCGACGATCAACGGGACGACAGGTGACAGGTGATAGAATGACACACCATGGGTTTTTGGTTATAGCTTCGACGTAGTCGCAAGACAAACACGCTTTCCATACTTCTGCCACTTGAAAACTAGTGCCCTTCATGGAAAAAGTTCCAACTAGTCGATGAAGGACAACATGAGGAGGATGAAGGGGATGCGCTGTGGTGCACAAAGTGTGGTGTACAAAATGGGCGTCAGTAGTGTAACGCATACAGCACGCGCTCCCGCATAGAGTAAGATGCGGGTTCTAGTCCCGTCTGACTCGAAAGTTTTACATCGCTCTACATTACTGGGTAGATTTATGAAATTTTACCACCGTTAAAGCGGTTAGATAGAAATATTTCCGAATGAAATCTAATTCGAATGACGAAAAAATTAGCACTACAAACCAATCCTTGCCACTTTCAAGCGCTTTGACTGCTTCTCTTAGTTCAGTGATTTCCCTCTCCCTTCTTCCAATCCTCTCCTTCAAAGATATGTATGTCTCGTAGAAAACTGGGCTCAGTAGGTGATCTCTCTTCGTTGGATTCGTTCCTACACCACTATAGTAAGCGTCACTGCGTTCTTTCTGAAAAGGTTGCGATCAAAAATGGCCACAGAGTATCTTGAACAACTCACAATTGTGCAGAGTGAAAGCTATCTAGTTGGGACGTTTCGCAGGGAACTGATTGAGAGTGTCTGCATAAGGCTTTTGGGCTGACATATGTGGTTAAATTAGGAGTTTCCTTAGATTCAGAGGGATCATTGCGACTAAATTACCCGATACAATGAGCAACTGATAACAAAAAATTTCATACAGGGTGCTTCGTGATGGTTCAGTGGATATGTTGTAGTCGTTGATCATTATCAATGATCAGAGATCTGCCAAGTGGGGTTGCGAAGCGCTACCCCAAACTTGTGTAATTCAACTTCTATATACGCAACACTATCAAATCAAGGATAAATAACGATCACAGTGAGATAGTTACAGTGAGTAGCAAGTATATGACCACAATGGCAAATGAGTATTTAGTGAGAGTGAACGATCACATAATGAAGAAGGATATTTATCACGATTGACGGTCAATTGCCATATGGATGTTGCCTCGGAGTACCTGGCGATAGCTTAGCGGTAGCGACTGCATCTCAGTTGCTCGTCGTATCCGAATGGTTTGATAGTGGGAAAGGCCCGTTATGTACAGTAAAGGCAGTATCGCAAGTTCGCTGTGGGCGAATTCACTGGGTAATCATTGGGAAGTCGCTACTTTCGTTCGCTCTTCGCAATGTCGCAGCAATAAGACGACTGCGTATCGATAAACAAGTCTAGGACATCACCTTTCGTTCGCTTCTGGCGATTTCCGTAAGACATGACAATGCGTATAGTTACTTGCAAATTATACATGATTGAACTATTTTAAAAATCACTATGTTATATATAAAACATAAGCAATTACATGAAACATACCGTTTTCAGATTGAAAGATTCTAAACAATATTTGAAAGTTTTGAGCAATATTCATGTAGGAGCCTCGGTTGGCAGTGGTTACCACACGCCCACAGAATGGGTGAGAAGCGGGATGAACACCTGCCTGAGGTTCAAGGTTTTGCATATCACTCAACATGGCTGAGTATTTACATTCACTTCACTTCGTCACTTGATCTGACTCGTATCACAACTTTCTTCTGCTGTGAGAGTCCTAGTGCTTCTAATATTTGATTTGTATCTTTGCTTCTTCGACGAATTTCATCTTCTTCAGTACGCCGTAGAATACTCATCGAATACGCCTTGCACATATGAATACCAGTCTGGGGTCATCCATAGAACGTTCACCAACTGCCGAGGGTTTGTGGAAGAAAGATCAAATCCGCATCAGCATCCATTAACCATTCGGCTTTTGTCCACCCCTCTCTACACAATCTACTACAAAAATGTAAGGTGCGAGAAAAGTTCTGTCAATTTTTTTAGATGTTTTCAACCTAAAAAAAATATTGCATAGAAAGATTTTTTCATTCAGTTGAAAGAATATTTGCGTTTCTTAGATCAACAATTACAACAGTAAACAAGAAAGTTTATAACAAATTCTCAAGAATTTCTCCTACGCCCTCTATACATTTGAGAAGTCGCTTGCAAATTCCAACGATGCTCGTACATGCCTCCACTGTATTTCGTCCCACACGAGTAACAAAGCCGTTTTCAGTGCGTCTACGCTATTGTGGCGAGCAGTCGAGACTTTTTCCTTCAACATGGACCATACGAAGTATCCATTGGGTTGAGATTTTGGAAGTTTAACGGCCGAATGTCCTTGCCTCAAAAGCTTGAAAACTGCTTTTAACAGATGGCAATCGCTGAGCGAGCCGAATGCGCAGGAGCCCAGCCCTCTTGAAGCGTCGAAATCCGTCCGCGCCAAGGTGTCAAGTAGTCCAAGATTCCAATATGTCTTGTAAAACTTACTGTTTATGGCTGTCAGCGTTGATTTCAACGTTTCTGTTGATGCGTGGAACAACGGCGTCTTCCCGGTTGCGCAAATGCCGACCCAGACCATTATAGAGGTCGGAAAATGACTGCTGCTCATGGTCGCTTTCTGCTGAGGACATCTTTTGACTCTTCATGAGAAATTGACGTCGATTCTGGCGATTGTGCAGAGTTTCGACCGTGACGATATCATTTCAAATGTTAATATCACAGTCGACGAACGAGCACCAACTCTCAAACTAATCATTAGGCGAACCTTTGGAAGCCGTTTTTCTTTCATCTTTTTGTCCAGAAAGTGAACACGAGCGATCTTGTAACTGCACAGCCCCAGCTTATTTTTGACAATGTTTCGCTAGCTCCGATCGCTGATCCTGAGCTTCCCAAGTCATGGGATTGAGCGGTGTGGATTTCGTTGACAATGGCCATTGGATATTCTGAATGCTTTCCGGAATAGATGAGGTGGTTGAACGCCTTTTCGAGCACGGTTCCCTATCCCTCCAACCTCTTTGGCACACGTTTTCACGGCTCTGCGGACATTCACTGGCTTGAAACCACTCAATTTTAACAACTCCGGCAGTATTCATTCTCGCTTTGTGCAGTCCAACTACTGGAACACAATCATTTTTACGATTTATAACTTTAGCACAACTGAATAGACAATTAAATAAGACAGGTGCACAAAGAATTTAAGAGAACCATCAGAACTAGTAAAACAAAAAATTACGTTAACGCTAAAACTAACACGATGCAAAGTTGGCAGGACTTTTCTCGCACCCTGTATATTCATATTATCGTCAGACACCATGGCTTCACCAAATACTTCATGCCTTCTTTATTGCTTGTGTTTATGAATAACTTAGGAAAGTGTAAAGATTCCGAAAGTCCCAAATTTTCCTCTACACATAAAAGCGGAAACAAAGGCAATTCCGCCTTTACGACTGAAATACTCATCAAAAATCATAATAAACTATAAAGAGAAGCATGAACTTACAAACGAGATCTTTAAGCTCTTCTTCCTTTTGCGAGAGTTCTCGACGAGAAACGGCGACACGTGCTTTCAACTTCCTCACCATTTCGTTGGCTTCATTTAGTTTATTAGTGGTTGAGAGAATCCTAAACAAAAATAGCGAATTATAGTCATACTATATGTAAAACTACACTACCAGATAATTTCTTTTCGATCAATAATAACGCGCCCTAGGTACTTTCAATCGAGAACACTACTCTTCATCCTTTGAGGACCACGTGATACGTTTCGTATCAAGCCGCCCGACGTCAAATCTCACTCAGCTACTATAGTAACGGCACACGTCTCATGGGAAGGTAGGCAGACAGACATGCATGCACAGACATGCAGATACTGCCTGCCAACGACTGTCGCGCAAGCGACAGCGCGACACCGTCTCTCTACTGACGGTGGTCCTTATAGGATTAACCACTTTTCAATCAACATACCAATTAACTACTTTTCAGTTGATAATACTGTCAATTAACTACTTTTCAATCATACATCTGCCAATTAACTAACTTGCCAATCAAGTCGCAGCATCTGCAGACTTGAGTTCTTCACAATTCAGCTTGATACATTTACCAGGTGCGACCGTCGTGTCCGCATTCTGACTGGCTCGTTTCATTACTGGAAAGAAAGGGTAACGTAAAAGAACAATGATCGGAGTGAATCAGGACATTATTGAACTACTCTCACTTGCTCGACAGAATTATCCTTAAGTGTTGTCAAATGAGTTATATAGCTATAGCAGCACGAGAATGTATAGCACAGAACTTTCGAGCACGAAAACCCAAACGCTAAAATACAGTTATCAATGTGATCGTAGGTTTCCGATGGAAATAGTCCTAGTTCCGGATAATCAAGTAAAATGCCTCGATGGACTGACCACTTCGACAGCAGAACACTCACTACAAATGAATCAGTTTTAGTAGAGAACAAAACTGCCTCTTAGGAAATCAGATCGTCGTGATCGAAATAGCTATTGTGATGAAAAATTTTCAAGCCATCCCCATCAGAGCTACTATTTTAATGACGTCTGTGAGAATGTTTAGAGCCTCTTCGAGGTTGCTACATCGGAGCCATCCGTGCGTTTCGGCGGTGTCGCCGGCTTCATCGGTGGCCCACGCCCCACACTGAACCCCTACTTCATAGCAGGATTAGTAAGACATCGGTTTACGGTGAAAGCACGTGATTAGTGAATATCTCTGTTATGAAGTAGAATTCAGTGTGGGGTGTGGGTCCTTATGAAGCGGGCTACACCGCCGAAACGTACATATGACTCTGACGTTCCAACCTTAAAGACGCTCGAAACATTCTCACAGATGATATTGAATATTCGAAATTACCTTCAAAATTAGCCGTAAAAAGACATCTGTGATTTACGCCTGAGCACACAATTTGAAATCCAACATGACTAGAGAATTGCGTGAAGCTAACTAGAATGCCAGCAAGCTTAGAAAAAAGTAATAATAAGTCAACCTTGCAACCTGCGTGTCCTGCAAGGTATCCCCCATTTTGTGATGGGCATAGATGAGGTTGTTAGCGCTTCGAGAGCCCACGTGATGGGTAGCCGCATCGTGTCAAGTACTCGTGCGACTGTCGGCGTGGTCGACCTGCAGATGAAGCGCGTTATCATCGCTATATTGTGGCTCCGTAATGATCAAAGTTTCATCGTCGTTCAGAGGATTTATGGTTAGTGAGTTATAGATTATGGTAACAGAACCTCAAATAACTCCTGTTGCGCTTGGAACAATGGCAAAGGAAATGCAAAACGACGAATCACATATTGTATTTTCATTGAGAAGATAGCAAGAAATTGTTGGAAATAATTCACTTGGCTGATGTTTCAATACGTTTCTTTTTCCTAAAGAGTCCACTTATATGCAGGAAGTTGATCATGACATTGATTGGTCGCTGATGTCAGTGTGCTCTTCATTTTCGCGCCAATGGCATGGTTTGAATTCCAGCCAGTTACGTTGTGATTGCAATCGGTACCACATGCCTAATCTCAATATTATTGACCTCAAAACCGTTCATGCAGTACGTTCACTTTTATAAAATTCATTCTTTTCGCTTAATTGACAAGAAATATGTGACTGAGAACTGAGGCAAAGTGGATTTTACAATTACAGAACAGCGAATTTTTAGGAATGCTTAAAGGCTTGGCGAGGTTGGTACTCCAGAGCGTGTTTCGATGCGCCATTGCAAGGGATGATCGAATGGAAGCGGTAGTGGAGCGATAGAAATTTTCTTGAATCTTCATTGTTCTAGAGAAAACGCCATGTTATCATAAAGGTGCCAAGGAAGCAGAGACGAAGCTCAAGAGCTAAACATTTTTTGGTGGATGTTGGCAATTTTAACCAATCTTTAGCAATCGACAAACAAATTTGACAATCTTAAGCTAGTAAAAGAAGATCGAGTTTTACATTTTCGGCAACGTGTTTATCGGTAGGTCCGTCGGACCGGGGTGGGGCTCACTGATAGATGCCCTGGGCCTTGGATTTGTGAGATGGAACTTGTTATTTAACTGATAATCTTCTTCTGCGCTTTGAAAGAAACTCCAGATAAACGTTTGACTGGCATACTGCGAATGCTCCTCTTACAAGTTTATGGGCTTTCCAGTCTTCCAGCGAATTATGCGTTTGATAAATTGAGCAGCGAATGGCAGGTATAAAACATAATTATTATTTGGATGCTACAGCGTTATAAAGAGTCTTCTGTACAAACCATCTACATGGTGCTGTATCCCAAAAATCTAAGCTTTCGAATGATTACTACAATCCGCGCGAAAAGACGCTGCCCAGCAAGTGAGATCGATTTTTATTTGTCGTTTCAGTGTAGCTAAGTACCTTTAACACTTTCAACTACTACTTTAGAGTCACTCGTAGCAATAGTATTATTGCGGAGTGATACGTGCGATTTAGCATTGTTACAACAACATTATACAGTGAGGACAGCTAAGAGTACGGATAGTTAAACACCAGGAATGGTAGATTATATGCGCCATTTGCCAGTTCTCTTGCAATACGAAAAATAGCAAGGCTGTTTTGCCGTTTCTAAATAACGGTATAATAGTGTTTTCTCATACGACGTCCTCATAATCTGCAGGACATCTTTCTCGTTAACTGAGCTTTCCTTATGTTATATTCACATGCTGATGAATACTAATACTGTTTGCTAACACGTAAAACTTGCTAAGTTCTTATTACTGTTATGTTAAAAAGGATAAAGGATAAAGCTCTCAGCGTTGATCAATCGCTATGGGATGCCCCATGCATTCGACTTCAATTTTTAGCTTCGTTTGAGGTGATTGAATGCAAATCTGGCCTTTACAATGACTCGCGGTGGCCTTCCGCTGAACCGAGTCAGTGATGCTTATAATACCAGAAAAGTCTGAGACCTGCCTGGTGACAGTTCAGCGACTTCGGAGCGATGGATGGCTAGGTGAGGCATGAGCGCGAGATCGAACTACCGACCTCGTATACGATGCACAGCATCTCTAACCACTGCGCCACATGCGCTCATTTGCGCGTAATGTTACTAGACCATAAATACCTGGTATCGAAGTATGAACTTGACGTTCAAACATATCGACAAAAACCGTACAGCGAAACAGTGTGTTTCTTAGGTTCTCACTCTTCACGTACACCAAAAGACGAACAAAGAGGCAAGTAATTGTGAAAGTTAAGAGAAACAGTTGTTAGTGGAGATGTTGAAGCTATGATACTGTGCTACTATTCCTCCACTGAATCGAAACTTGGACTCCACAGAAAGTGTGAGGAGTAAGTCTTCTAGAATGATGACTTTCAAATCAAGTTTTGATATCGTAACAAGGAAAAGTTTTTGATTGATGGCAGTGACGATTATTTTAACGGTAATCCAAACACTCTGATTTTAAATCGCTCGTATCTCAATACTTCTAGCACCGCCTTCGATCGCTCAATTTGCTGCAGAATCTTTCGTATTGAGTCCATATCTGAGCACAATTTTGTAGTGCATTCTGCTGCACACTCATTCTTGCTGAATTCGTTATTCGTCCTCTACACACCACGAAGCTTTACACGTTGATATACTATGTTGAGTTAAAAAGTTCCTTAATACCCGTGAAAAGTTCGAATGCTATGTTCGTTTCACACAATATCGATCTTTAGAAATCTATTATATATCTTAGGAATATTTCCTTAAGAGCAGCTTGACCGACTCTACGTCCTGTAATGGTCCGCACTTTCATCCAATAGACAACTCTTCCGCGGACGACGATTCGAGACATTTGATCAAGTTGAAGAGATATGTCAAGAGTTTTTTCGACTCAAAGCTCAGAGGACTCACACTTTTGAGCAGATCCGGAAGTTTGGAGAACGCTGGCAGAAGGTCGTGGACAATGACAATCTTCATTTTGGAGAATAATTATTGATGTTCTTAGAATTTTTCTATGAACTGAATTTTCGGAGGGTGTTAAAAACTTTTTCCTCAGCCTGATACTTTCGCGGCCTATTACTAAATCCATGGCACATTCACACTGATATTGGAACCATGAGATGGTTTCACTTGAATGCTAGCTAAAAATTAGAGCATTATATTTCTTTAATATTTCTATCACTATCGTCATCGGTATCAACCTCATTGTATACGATCTATCTACATTTCCGGAAGTTAATGGCACTATAGCAGTGATGTTCGTTAAAAATAAAGAATGAATTCCACTATAGCTCTGAAGACGAGCCCTCATACTACACTGCATCTGACATATTGACACCAGATTCATGTGTATTGACTTTCTCTTTTCATTCTCAATGCTGGAGAGCTCCTGTGATGAAGATATTTGATTGCCTTAGCACTGTTCTTCAAAGATTCATGTACGACACCATCACACTAACATCGAGCGACGCTCAGGAAAGAAAAACAACAATCCTCAGGCATAACCAAAAACAAAGATCTTAGTTCAATTACAAAAATCTTGATGAAGACCGCGAGAGAAGAATTAAATGTACATGAAAGATTTACTCGTGACGCTAATGACCACTCAAAACTGACGCTGGCAAGACTCTAAAAATCACAAATACTAAATACTAAAGTAATCCTGAATGACGTAGTATTGAATCCGTGCCTTCGTAGGGCAATTTGCATCTTGTACAGATCCTTATAGCTTCATTATTAGCCAAGAAGTCCTTTGCAGAAGGGGAAGAAGCTTCATTGCATAGAACTAAGTGCTTATTGGTTTGAATAGATAAGCAGATGACGGAAAGTTCTCAGTACTAAATCACTGACGAAAGAGAACTTACTTAATCAGCTCAGTGGCGAAGGCTACATGTCCACAGACAAGAACTGATAATAAAGGCGATCGAATCTTTCAGTTACAGCATGTTCTTTCCACTCACAAACGTAGTCCCTCTCGCTAACATGTTAGTAACGGAATGCAATGCGCATGCGGGCATAAGCGACTTTTAGACAGATTACATATATCCGTATTTGAAATGAGATTACATATGAACCACACTGTAGCAGCTAAAAACTGGTCGCTGAGATATCCAAGATTGTTTAGGATAGACATATCCATGACCATCAAAAAGATCTTAAATCCGCCTTAAACTTTTACCGGAAGACCTAATAAACATAATTATCTCCTCCGTGACAGCTGAATTTTTTGCTTATGGATTTTCGATATAGCAAAACACAATTGAAAACTGACGCTAGTCATTCGCTTTGCGTCCTAGAATGTAGGTAATTATAGCTATAACATTGTACAATCACCAAAACCAATTAAGTGAGTCTAAATTAATCTCAGTATCGCTATTTGTAATTGATTACTAGTAATAGGGCTCGATGTGAATGTGCACAGAGAAGAAAATTTGGGCATATTAACGACTTATGCTCTGTTTGACCTCCTCTAATACACGATGCCAAAGATTAATCGCTGTGGTAATACATTCCGATCTTAATACTTACAAAGTAGGTGACCTCTTAGACAAACTGTGCTTCTCAGTGTTAACATTTGGTATTTTCATAAGCCTTAGCACAAGAGCAATAAGCACCAATTTTATTAACGAGAAGTTATTAAAATTGTTGAACAACTCTATTCAACTTATGCGCCATTATCCTGAACTCATTTCTGCCACCTGTCAGGCCATCAATACCGCGTTCATTAAACACGTCATCCTTGGATTTGAAGAAGTTGTGATTTTTCAGAGCAAATGAGTAATGTTTCAAAAAAGCGAATGATCCAGCCACTTCTAGCCCGGTTTGGTCAACTCGCTTTTTGTGAGTTTCGCGACATGCCGCCTTCCAATTCCTCGAAGCAGTCTGAGATTATGTAGGTGTTGGCAGGAGCAAAACGCAGCATGGAACTGATACACCACTCGCTTGGACACAGTTAAGTGAGCCTTTGCACAGTTCCTGAAGGAACCTGTTCATCGGGTCCAAATTCGTATTCGTAAAGCAGCAAACTGCGATAAAGGCTCCGTTAAGCGGCCATGACGCAGCAAGTATGGACAAATTCGATACTGAGAGAAAGATGAGAAAAATCTACACAAAGTGACATTGATTTTTTTGCGTGAGAGATGGAAGAAATGTGTTCGTCTGATTGCGCACACCTTGAATAGTGTTGTCAAGCAATTTTAATCTTCTCTGGTGAATGAATTTGGTGCCTATTGCTCTGATGCAAAGACTTATGAGAAAATTTATAATTATTTCCTAGTTTTAGAGGCAATGATTTGGAAATGAACGTTGGTCTTCTGTGCCATAACTGCGATATCAAAGTAAAGAAGCAGTTTAGAAGTTTTCTGCGAATAAACCTACTTTTTTAATTGGCTTATCTAGCATGTTCTCACCGTCGTTTAGTAATGCTTGGCCCACTGCAGTAGGTTGCAGTTTGGCCGCACGTGACCCTGAACTGATGTTTCATTAATGGATTTCTTTTACAAATACATGTATGAAAGCGATAACAAAAAAAAACCACTAATGTAAACTTACATGCGACCAGCACCTCCCCTTAGCGGCCTACATTTATAAATGAACTACACCGATAGTTAATGCTGATGGGTGATAACCAAACATGATATAACATGTGCTATCAGTCAAGACTATTTGATGAGGAATCATATCCACGTGGCCAATATTTTTAGTTTAAGCTATGAGCTCGTTAGGACAAATGAAGACTTTGGACAAAATTTTTCAAGTGATCTTTCTCAACGCAGTGGAGGTTGAATGAAATGATGTTCTTGCGTCGCCACATTTGTGAAATCTTTCAGAATTTCAATTATCTTGTGTGTTCACTTGCTAATGAATGCTTCACAGTAGCAAAGTGATTCACGATCTTTTGCTTGATAAAATCTCAATCTTCAATTCACAGCTTTCACTCAAAATGTTCACTGCCGTTACGACGTTACAACTCTTGTTAGATATCTAACCTGTATCATTTGGCTGCTATCGAGTTCGTCGAATGACCGAAGCGAGCGCTGGCCAAAATTCTTTTCTCGTTTGTCGAATGTGAGAGTAATCCAGTAAGCTCCTCGCTGTAAGGATTCGTAAAGCAATTTTTTTCCAAGACGTTTTCTTAGAAATCGACCTATTGGAATGATGGTATCCTGTTTTGCACATTCTTCCTACATAACCGTAATGTACGCACGGATTAGAACAAGAAGACTCGTTTAGACGAAAAACTGGGCACGAAAGCGAATATTGTTCGTTCTCATCACTACATCCTCTTCACCCTCGAACATTCTCCCAGCTACCCGCTTCCTCCTTTTCGTCTCTGGATTCATTCAACTCACTTAGCGCACTGTCTTCCCGACTTAAATAGATGTTTTGAGGTGAAAGAATCCACTGTGTTAAGAAAAATGACGCATTTAAGATCATCCTTTTTCATAAATCAGGTCGTTGGTATCAATCAACAATCTCTTCTCCTGGCTGATGTTTGGTGTTATGAAGACAATGTCATGAGCAAAGCGAGGATGGTGTAGATTTTGAATATTGAATTCATTAGCATGCAGTTCCATTCTAAGCTAGTATGATGCTATAGAGAGCAGCAGTGAAAATTTTTCGCGAAAGGCTAGCTTCTCGTAAGATCCCTTTCCCTTATGTCGATAGTGATTTCTCTATGAAATGACGATATTTTGATTGCAAATTTTGCACAGTTCACGAAGATTCACTATTTGCTAAATAGAAGGGTGTTGCCTGTCAGCTTCTATTTTAATTGACGAGAGGCCTTTTTTAAATAGATGAAAATGACACAGAGCGGTCTATCGACTCATTGCAAGACTCGTTACTTTTTCTGACTCTATGCAAGACTTCGATTACTTTTTGTCTGTGGCTGTGCTAAGTAGTACCAAATCTTTTTCAAGCTCTGCTTGACCGCAGTAATCCTCCATTCAGTAGTTTAATTTTCCGGTGTTTCTGAGATCTCGCTTACAACAATGTAATCTGATAACAAATATTCAACCTTTTATGAGGTCAGTTATGGCACTTCTACACTGCTGTGAAGATGCCTTAGTGCCGAAGATTATGAAACGACCTAATATTGTTGACAAAATTCCTATTATGCCGAATTATGAATTGAAAAAAATTATTTTGTCCTGTCGTTTCATAAATGATTTATGATATAATATGCTTATCAGTCGCTGTTTTTATTCAGGATTGTCTCACTCGTTGATCAACTGAAGGAAGCAAACGAAATTTTGGAAACGTGGAAAGCTCGTCTAGCCGTTTCTCGTCTGCAAGTCATGCAGAAAGATGAAGAGCATAAGGGCATCCTAGTAAGTTTATGCATATCGTTATAGTTCACCACAATTTTTTTTTATTTGGAATGCAGTCATTCATGAGCACTTCAATTGTAACAATGAAAATGCCTATAAGTCAGTTTTTGCTCTTACCTATAAAAGGAAAATCACGGTTTTTCTCTAATCTTTCGCTGTGCTATGCTGTCTACAAAGGCAGCACATCGAGGTGAAGTCGCATTCTTTCTGTTGAAAAATTGATCCACATCAGCCTAGTATAGGTGATTTGAACACAAAAATACTTATTCATGTTATCTGTGTGGTGATGGTTTTTCACTGTTTTTGGATTCTAGAGAGCGTCGTTAGCTTATTAACATTAAAGAATAGAAAGATCATGTGGAGCAAAGATTTAATCACTCAGTGCTTTATATAAACGGACTTCAAAAACTTTTACCTTAGTCATTGTTCTCCAAAGCCAGCTTAATTTCCTTAGTTAAGTTCAACATTGTTCTTGAACTGGTGGTTTTTCTTCGTTATCATCAATTAAAATTTAGGAAAAAAAAATCGAATGCTGTTCATTAATTACTCACTCAAAAAATTTAGTGATCCTTTATGGCAGTTTCCTCATATTCCTGCAGCAAGTATGAACAGTATTCTGATTTCATATAGCAATTTATCGTCATATTCAACGCTATAATGGTTTTTTGTTTTTGTTCGATAGGATACTCTGCAGATTGAGAAGTGGTAGCACACTTTGATACACATCGGTGCTGCTATGGCTTCCTCGAATTCTTTTTAATATCCCTCCGTTCAGGCAACAGTGTAATGAGTAGATCCTGCATTGATATTATGGTTTATAGTGAGTTTCATAGTTTAACAGTATATCGAGACTCACCAAGACTTTGATCATTCCGGATCGGTCAATTCGTACCAGCATTGTCTGAGAGTATAAACAGCATGACTTGATACATCGCCAGGCCACGGAAGTCATGGCCATTCAATCAGCTCAGCCGTAGCCAAAAATAGACGACGAATCAACGGCGCATTCCTGAGGATTCGATCAACCCTGAGTGCTTCATCCTATTTATACTTTACGTCCTACCGTCACAAATCTTGCCAAGCATTTCCCTCTTACGCTCTTGTTCTGGATTCATCGTATATGGAAGTTTTTGATTCAATGATTGTCTTAAGTAGCTCTTCAAGACCTTGTCTCTTCTAGGGACATCGCTGTGTGCTGCTCAAGTTGATTCTTTTTTGAATTGTGGAAGAGCCCTACTAGATCGTCTTTAGCAGTTCACTATAGATGCATTTGTCGACTTTTATTCATCAAGAAAAACTTTTCCCATGAAGGCTTAGCACCAGTTTGCTATAGCGGAAGTATGGAAAAAGTGTTTTTTTTAGGGCTAAGTTGAACGTAAGACCAAAAAACTTACCTGTATCATTACTATGATAACATCATCTCATGGTATTTGCCATCATTGTGCTTTGGTGTCTAGAGGCACTTTTATATTTGACACTTAAATGATCCGTCTTCGCAGTGTTTTTATTTATTTTCTGGATCCCAGTACTTCTAACATTTAGTTCTTTCAATCGTCCTTCTTGAACGGCGCAGAACACTGATTGAGCGAGTCCCTTTGCAGTCTCGTGGAAAGCCTAGTTGGGGCGTTCCATATGACGTTCTGGTTGACTGACAAAGAGAGTTGATGTGTGAGACTCTGCTCCACACGGACTGGGACCAGCATCAAAACAACCTGGCCACGGTGCTCCCGCCTAAAGGTAAACGTCTAGCTATGATGATTTTGTTAAGGGATAGCGATGAAGCCGTTGGTGGCATAGTCTATGACGAAGCAAGTGGGATAGCGGCGCAGTTTATGAAGAAGCAAGTGGCTCTTCTATCCCTGCCACATAACCCTCGCATCCTTCATGCTGTCTGCTTCTGTCTTCTCACGAGATACACCGCTGCTACATTAGCTGAGTGAGATCTGACCCTTGCGGCGTGAGACGAAACTTCCCACATTGTCCTTCAAGCTATAATGAAGATCCACGCAATAGATGCGTGACATCTCCGGTATTTGGTTGGACCGTCAGTACTTATTTGTCTTTATTCTTGGAGCTCTTCATACTTTCAATTCCCTTTTTCTTTGACGTTTGGGTGTCATCTTGGGGCAGAGTTCAATGAGATGAAGGGTTGGATTGCTATGTGCCGCGTGCTAACGACTAGAGTCAGTTGAAAGCTCTTCACCATTAATTCACGAATATTCTTCTTCTACGACTTTCGGAAGCTGTCTATCTATCTCGAATTCACTCAATCGATGTGAGATCGCGAGAATTTTTCTTTTAAATTTCGTTACGTGTATTTCTCAAAATATGGTGCTCGAACGGGAATGCTTGGTATGGCTGGACAAATTCGTAATGATATCAGGTTGTGCTATATGTTTTGGCATTGGAGCAATTATGACCAAATTCGTTAACCCAACGATCTGAAAATGCATGATTCTCGTATTTGTCAAATGTGCATTTTCTTGCAAGCATTTTCGTAAACATATTGCCTGCACTTGCCTGAAGATGGGGCTGTTGTGGGAGCAGGTTCGCTTGCTAGTCATGCACGAATTTCGCGTAGGAGAAGATAGCTGTGAACTGGCGTTCAAGATTGATTTATCTTCCTGTGGACAATGCCAGCGCCGCTGATCCTACAGATAATTCTTCAGCTTCAAGTTTCGTGGCTATTTCTAGCCGTCATTTCTGCAATCGTGCCATCGTTCTATGCTTCATCAACTCTTTCGGAACCATGAAAGCGCGGCTTCTGCGTTCTGCATCACTAAGTGGCAACACTCGATGGTCTACCCTGCTCCTCTTCATTCTATCCCTGCGCGTATGAATCAGTATGTTTAATCTCTCTCTGACACTCGACAGCTGTCAGTCGGGAAAAGCTTTCTGTTTCGATTATCTACCACGACGCTAAACCATAGTTTTTTTTTGTGTTATCTTTTTGTTCCCACTACAGTAAACTCGCATCATATCTCATATAGTAACATTGTAACGCATGCGATCACATGAGGTGTGTGAAACCGTCGGAAGAAGGTGGTGTGTCAGGTCTCTCTCATAGTGATGGACAGCCCTAACCTTTGTAAATAGCTTCATTAGAGTTGCTTGAAGAGGATCTCTTTATAGATATGTACAGGCAAGTGTCTTTAGGGCGAGCTAAAAACAAGCAGGTCACGCATATTTGGATTTTAATTGCAAACTGAATTGCATTAGAAACTACCATGTTCTCATTCAGAGCGAAAAAAGTTGGATTGTTCGTTGGATATGTTTCTTGAATCTACGTTTTTTATCATGAATTAATGAAATGTTGAAGAAATGAGCGTTTTTTTTGCTATAATAATCGCGTTATAGAAGAACCTTGAGTTTAATCGACATCAAAAGATAGCACCAAAAAATTACAGCGAAGAGTCGTGATAAATAGTCTAACCAGCAATCTTCTCTCTGATGGGCAGGGTGCGTTGCCAGTTAGCGATGGAGACGCCGTGGGTCCACGGCCTCGAGAGAGTCGATTTTGCGCCCCTCTTCAACTAGCATTTTTCCGTGAGCACCATTCATGCATGGCTAGTAAGCGAATTTGTTCTTCAGACAACTCCATCTTGGAGCAGGTATAGAAAATTTGTATCCTGAAGTGTCCCCAAAATTACGCTGTTGAATGGTACTGAAATCATGCAGGTTCAATTACTTCTCGTTAATAGATTTAATGTTTTCTTGGTCTAATGTCAGAACATATGAAACGACCCAATATATTGATAGGTTTGAAGGTAGGAATCAAGCCAGCAGGAGGCAGTGATTCTGTCATTCCGTCATCCTCTTTTCGCCAGTCGCCTTATACTGTACTGCCTTTTTGAAATTTATTGTTGCTTTACGATGAAAATATCTCTTCGGAGTGGTACTTCACGTAGAGCGAATATATCTTAGTTAAACCGTTTTGACCATATGTTCTCCACCATATGCGACGTCTAAATAGGTTGTAGTAATTACTATTTTCCGTTCACCAGTCCAAGGATCAACTTTATACTTTTTTCAGTTTAAGCAAGGTCTTGTATCAGTATGCCGAATTAATCTTCTGAAGAAGCTTCCCCAAAATGAGAACATTCGCAAAATCTCTTACTTAGAAAACCTTGCCCTTGGGAATAAAGCTATTTGTGTAGTAAGAAAAAAGAGAAGTGAAGGCGCTTTTTCTAAATTTTTGTTTAATGCAATTTAGAACATATGGCCGTGGTCATTCTACCGTTTCACTTGAAATTTCATCATAGACTACGTTCAAGAGACTGCCGAGAGTGACTAATAAATCGCCGAACTAGAGAACGAGCCTTATCAATAGGAGTCACTCTGTGTTTGAGAAAGTTGCTTATAATCATACTAAATTAGAGCTGGAAGATTACCCGACGTCTGAGGTCGCTACTGAGAAGCAGGTGTTGAGGCTGGAAGAAAAGAACAACTGGCAGCCGACAAAGTAGAAGATGGCTGCGATGTGGTCGTTTTGGACCATATTGGCTTAGAGAACTTTCTTCTTGCCATCCTAAAGTTGCACTTTTGCTGATCAGTATGTAATGAGTTATTGTATTCGACTTTCGATTTTCCATTACTTTAGGAAAAAGTGTGATGTGGAATAAAAGAAGAAGAAACATATTAACGCTGTTGTCGACATTTGTCTTTTCTGTCATTCTACTGTTCAATGATTACGCTTACTCGGGAAGATATCGATTCAACTATGTACGCTATTTTTTTTTACTCAAAGCGTACATTTTACTGTGGATTGACTAGTATTGTGCAACCATTCGGATTAAAATGCGTTTTTGGCAAAGGGATCGAACAGGATGGAGATAATGAAAAATGAACTGTGATGACGTCTTGTGTAAATAAATAGAGAGAATGCAAATGTTTACTCTTTACAAAGAACCTATGTATTTAGTCATATCAGAAGTGTTGTGTACCATGTTTGTGTCAGCCTACAGGATAGGGAGAGATTTCCATGCTTCTGGATAGCAGAAGTGTTCACTCTTCTACCTTCTTCCGAGCAGATCAGTAGTTTTTTTATCTAACAATATATTTTCCCATAATTTAACGAGAAAACCAGTTCTAGTCTTATTTCGCTGAAAGTAAATGAGCGTATTTGCATCAACGTGCGCTGGTAATATGCTCGAAGTCATTTTTAGCAGTGATTTCGTGCTCAGCATGTCATGTATGCTAGATACGTTTGATCTGTATAGAAAAGCACCTAGTAATCGTAGAGTTTTTGTGTTTTGAAAGACGAAGCCTCTTGGATTGTGCATCACTTTTTCACTTGCGGAGCCTTTATCAGACCTAGGCCTCGTTCTTAGTAATTGGACTTTAGAGATTGAACGCGGCGATCTCTTGCTGGACTTGTCGCCGACGATATGAATAATCTAGAGCAGCAGTTCAAGAAGGGATCTCAAGGAAAGCTGTAGACTTATCTCGTTTAGTAAACCTCTGAGGTTGTTTCTTAACTCTGCGGAAAATTAAAAAGTCAGTGATGTCGACAGAGTGTCCAATAGGTCTCATGGATTCATTCAGTGCAATACAGTTAGAGACTGCACATTTGCTTCTAAACGGAAAGGGATAGCTACTTGATGAAGAAGTGACGTGAGAACGGTTGTATTCTTATCGATAGGTGTGTTCTTCTGCACAGTCATCTTCGAAGAGTCTTCTGACTTAATTTCAATACATATGCAACAAATTTCGGTGAAAACGGTTTCATCACCTAATGTTGGGATCGTTTGCTACACGAGAAATTGAAGTCAGCTCGGTAATCTTTCCCAAAGCTTGTATATAATAAATATACAGATTATACATTTCGATGATCGTTGTATAAAAATGTGAATTTGTTTTAAATTTGGCTGTATCCGCCACCCGTAATTGGACAAATCACCCAACTATCATGCCTAGGGATAACTTGAAAAGAAAACGACGTAAAATGCGAAACTTGATTGCAGTACTTGACTAATCAATCATTAATGAGTGGATTAGAAAGCCATAGAGACTTTTGCCAGATTTATTTTTCCTGCTGATAGATCACTGTCCCAAAAATGTGAACCTATACATAAAAGGCTCCTTGACTTTTGATTAGCAATGAACTTTTAAAAGCAGAAGCGTTTCACCGCTTACACTCTGTGATCTGACAGGTTTGAGCAGTTTGCTTTCATTTTGAGTTTTTATATGGCTAAACGAGTCTAATTGATCCGATGAGGTGATTCCTGAATTGAACGATTTTATTTGAGGTGAATTGTATCAATAATATTCACTTGTTTTTTGTCATGTCATTTTCTTGCTGTGCTTCATTGTAGGCGAAAACACAGATTTGGGTTTTTTTGTATATTCTAAGATTAATTTTTTTTAGAAGAACGTTGAAGCAGATGTGGATGTAGCCAGCAGAAAATGTTATGGATTCCTCAGTTCTCTCTTCCGGCGAAAATTGTAAGGTGTTAGTGGAGGGGAATAGCGACATCAAAGTCACCGTTCATTTTAACATTCGTGTTTTCTTGCGAGGCCGGAAGTGTTCAGAGCAATGTTATAATCTGTGTGATTCATGGTTTTTTTTTTACTGTTTTCTAAGGGGCACTTAGAAATGTAAGTTTGTTGATCTGAAAGCCACCAACAACAGGAAATTGAATTTCTGTTTGTAATGTAAAGGTTCACAGAAGATCGTGAAACCCTGCTGCAAAGTATCTAACGTGAATTTCACTGTTTTTTTATGGATGACTTTGAGTTTGAAGTAGCTTCAGCCTTTGGTTGTTACTATCCATCGTCTGTCACAAAGGTGTTTTTCTTGTTTCTTCAGAGTGGTTGTGGTATCTAGAGAACTGCATCTGTCATACTATTTTCGAGGGTCGGAGTCGCATTTCACTCAAACTAAAGAGATCCAACTGTAATAAAGTGGGCGCCAACAGATGTCATGGGAATATGACCAGCTCTAGATTACCGTTTAGCGCTCCTTCAACTGGTGGTACCTTTAATACTGTATTATCATTATTGTAACGCTGTTTATTACATGTAGATATTTCGGCCTCGCATCATCTATCGTACTAATATGTCTGTTACACTATCAGTATTGCTTTCTCTCTTACATGTTCACTGTTTTATTCGTCCAGGTTATCTGTCACGTGTTTTCTGATGTATACCTGTTGAATTCTGTCAATAAAGTTATGTCACTTGTTATGCGTGGTTTTTTTGAGACCAAACTCTTTTAACACCCAAGATCCTGTTTTGCTTCAGCTTATAGCTTCGTGCAAAACTGAATCCTAATTTTCCTGAGAATTGTGATCATTTAAGTACTAGACCGATAGTGAACTTTACTGACGTTGGTGTAGAAGTAGGAACGTAGATAAAATTCGTGGAATCTTTTGACAGATTTGTTCCCGAGCAAAGTGTAAGACAAAAAAAATTGTCTTGGGCTATGATTTTACACTACGTTATTGTGTTTTGCGAATAGCACTTCGAAGTAATCGACTATTATTCATTAACCGAAATTGTAAAACCTTCCTTGTTTTGATAAAAAAAATCGTTTGTGAGCTCCATGGATGCGAAATAATTTGAAAGTCTTTCGTTTGCTTTTGAAACGGATCGCACATGTTTTTATACCAGAAAATTCTTATATCTGATGATCTTGGTGTATTGGTTGTCCTCTCGAGCTAATCTTTTGTAACTGGTGAGTTTTACCATAAGTTTTATTTGAACATGACTAATAATGTTGCTAATTTGAATTCACCTTTGCTAGCGATAAGATTTATTCTGTCCGTCCTTTTATAACGTGCTTGAATGATTTGACCGTGCTCAGTGATCGGACAAGGAATGAGCATAATACATAAACACTTTCCATAATTATTAATAATTCCTTTAATATAATATACTGCGTGGTTGGTCATTTCACGAGCACGCTTTCTCGGATTGGGCAGTAAATCATTGTGGAATCGTTACGAACGTATTCGTCATCATAAAATGCTGCAATGATTAATAGCAAAGCTGGAGTCCTTACAGTCAGTGCTCAACACGTGGTTTCGGTAACGGAGAAGCGTAGGTTCAATTACCATCCGAGGCCCAAAGTTTTACATATCACATAACATCCTTGGGTCACAGAGAATGGATTGACGCAGTGTAGCTTGAAATCTTCATCAACTCTATCTCTGAACACAATCATCTGAGCATGGCTCTCACTGATTAAAGCAGTCAGTTCCTTGTGCTTCATAAATGTTTGTTTTCAGTTCGATATATTCTGCAGAAAAATGCAATTAAGAGACACGAAGCCGACGCAGGAAGAGTGTATCAGTCTTTTGTTTTTAGGACATTCTTTAGTGTATTCGCGGCCATTTGACCTCTACAGGAGTTTCGATCCTGATCGTCTATCTGGAACTCGGATGGCTTTTCCTGCGCTTTTTGTAATTAGCTGTTAGCTTAAAACCGCATTTCCTTCAGAACAATAGTGAGAGGAGATCGAACTAACACCTCGCTTAAAATTTTGCGTCGTGATACAACGGATCACCAAACGCGTCTCTTGTTTTTCATTTATTTTTGATCTCACACTACCGTGGCCTCATTTTTCCACTACGTTTTTTCAAGGCTCTGATAAAATGAAGTCATACAGTAATTCGTCCTAATCGAAACAAGTTATAGTTAGATAAAAAATCACAGCGGCCTTGAGAATCGTAGTCCGATGTAATTACCGTATTCGTCAAAGGTAATATCTATTTATGTGCTATAGAAAGTACATCCAATATCTAACCAGTTCACAATCTCAAGATCTGACGCCCAAACGTAGCCAACATTTTCCTCTTATTTATTTTGTAAAGAAAAATTAGGGTGCCATTGAAGGATCAATTTCCAATAAATACCAACGCTATTATGAGGATTATCTTTCGAACTGGCATTTAAAAGAGAACTTTAAGGAGACTAGTATAACCGGAGGGGTTCATTTATTGAGAGGCGAACAAGTATTTGCTAGGTGCATGTAGGGCAGACAGGCATGGTGAGATTTTGAAGCAATTGAGATTCTATGGGTTGAGATTTCTTAGGTAGAAGACAGATCAGCCGGCTCAGAAAACCCTTAAGGTTTTCAGACAGAATCTAGTAGTCCAGAAATAAATAGCATGAGAGAGTGTTTGAACATTACAAATGATATAGCGCCTTATCTCCGGTTAATTTTCCAGTTTGACTAAGGTTATGTTACGGCACGCTGGTGACGTTTCTCATATAAGTGGTTATGTGTGCGTTAGGCGATATATACGCTTGCGGTTTATAATAACTAAATATGTAGGCTACTGATACTGGATTTTTACTAGATATAGGAAGCATTAGCTGATTAATCAAACTTGTTACGATACACTAGATTGGAGCTCTGATGAGATCGAAGTCGCCGAAAAGTCAGACATTAATTTTGAGACGATAAAACAATGCAACGCAGTATTTTTTAATTCAAAAATTGGCTTAAAACCTTTCAAAGGTCCAGTTTATCTGCGTGATTTTCTACAGTTGCTCATCTTACAGATGGTTCGGAGTCTTGTACAAGTTCATGGTGTCTTAGCGTTTACGCTATGATGATGATTCAACAACGCATCAGAGATCATGTTTGATCACTTAATTAATTATTAGGACGCAGAGTAACTTCGCGTTTGGTGATCCGTTGTATCACGACGCAAAATTTTAAGCGAGGTGTTAGTTCGATCTCCTCTCACTATTGTTCTGAAGGAAATGCGGTTTTAAGCTAACAGCTAATTACAAAAAGCGCAGGAAAAGCCATCCGAGTTCCAGATAGACGATCAGGATCGAAACTCCTGTAGAGGTCAAATGGCCGCGAATACACTAAAGAATGTCCTAAAAACAAAAGACTGATACACTCTTCCTGCGTCGGCTTCGTGTCTCTTAATTGCATTTTTCTGCAGAATATATCGAACTGAAAACAAACATTTATGAAGCACAAGGAACTGACTGCTTTAATCAGTGAGAGCCATGCTCAGATGACTGTGTTCAGAGATAGAGTTGATGAAGATTTCAAGCTACACTGCGTCAATCCATTCTCTGTGACCCAAGGATGTTATGTGATATGTAAAACTTTGGGCCTCGGATGGTAATTGAACCTACGCTTCTCCGTTACCGAAACCACGTGTTGAGCACTGACTGTAAGGACTCCAGCTTTGCTATTAATCATTGCAGCATTTTATGATGACGAATACGTTCGTAACGATTCCACAATGATTTACTGCCCAATCCGAGAAAGCGTGCTCGTGAAATGACCAACCACGCAGTATATTATATTAAAGGAATTATTAATAATTATGGAAAGTGTTTATGTATTATGCTCATTCCTTGTCCGATCACTGAGCACGGTCAAATCATTCAAGCACGTTATAAAAGGACGGACAGAATAAATCTTATCGCTAGCAAAGGTGAATTCAAATTAGCAACATTATTAGTCATGTTCAAATAAAACTTATGGTAAAACTCACCAGTTACAAAAGATTAGCTCGAGAGGACAACCAATACACCAAGATCATCAGATATAAGAATTTTCTGGTATAAAAACATGTGCGATCCGTTTCAAAAGCAAACGAAAGACTTTCAAATTATTTCGCATCCATGGAGCTCACAAACGATTTTTTTTATCAAAACAAGGAAGGTTTTACAATTTCGGTTAATGAATAATAGTCGATTACTTCGAAGTGCTATTCGCAAAACACAATAACGTAGTGTAAAATCATAGCCCAAGACAATTTTTTTTGTCTTACACTTTGCTCGGGAACAAATCTGTCAAAAGATTCCACGAATTTTATCTACGTTCCTACTTCTACACCAACGTCAGTAAAGTTCACTATCGGTCTAGTACTTAAATGATCACAATTCTCAGGAAAATTAGGATTCAGTTTTGCACGAAGCTATAAGCTGAAGCAAAACAGGATCTTGGGTGTTAAAAGAGTTTGGTCTCAAAAAAAACCACGCATAACAAGTGACATAACTTTATTGACAGAATTCAACAGGTATACATCAGAAAACACGTGACAGATAACCTGGACGAATAAAACAGTGAACATGTAAGAGAGAAAGCAATACTGATAGTGTAACAGACATATTAGTACGATAGATGATGCGAGGCCGAAATATCTACATGTAATAAACAGCGTTACAATAATGATAATACAGTATTAAAGGTACCACCAGTTGAAGGAGCGCTAAACGGTAATCTAGAGCTGGTCATATTCCCATGACATCTGTTGGCGCCCACTTTATTACAGTTGGATCTCTTTAGTTTGAGTGAAATGCGACTCCGACCCTCGAAAATAGTATGACAGATGCAGTTCTCTAGATACCACAACCACTCTGAAGAAACAAGAAAAAACACCTTTGTGACAGACGATGGATAGTAACAACCAAAGGCTGAAGCTACTTCAAACTCAAAGTCATCCATAAAAAAAACAGTGAAATTCACGTTAGATACTTTGCAGCAGGGTTTCACGATCTTCTGTGAACCTTTACATTACAAACAGAAATTCAATTTCCTGTTGTTGGTGGCTTTCAGATCAACAAACTTACATTTCTAAGTGCCCCTTAGAAAACAGTAAAAAAAAACCATGAATCACACAGATTATAACATTGCTCTGAACACTCCGGCCTCGCAAGAAAACACGAATGTTAAAATGAACGGTGACTTTGATGTCGCTATTCCCCTCCACTAACACCTTACAATTTTCGCCGGAAGAGAGAACTGAGGAATCCATAACATTTTCTGCTGGCTACATCCACATCTGCTTCAACGTTCTTCTAAAAAAAAATTAATCTTAGAATATACAAAAAACCCAAATCTGTGTTTTCGCCTACAATGAAGCACAGCAAAAAAACGACATGACAAAAAACAAGTGAATATTATTGATACAGTTCACCTCTAATAAAATCGTTTAATTCAGGAATCACCTCATCGGATCAATTAGACTCGTTTAGTCTATGCAAAAACTCAAAATGAAAGCAGACTGCTCAAACCTGTCAGGTCACAGAGTTCAAGCAGTAAAACGCTTCTGCTTTTAAAAGTTCATTGCTAATCAAAAGTCAAGGAGCCTTTTTGTATAGGTTTACATTTTTGGGACAGTGATCTATCAGCAGGAAAAATAAATCTGGCAAAAGTCTCTGTGGCTCTCTAATCCACTCATTAATGATTGATTAGTTAAGTACTGCAATCAAGTTTCGCATTTTACGTCGTTTTCTTTTCAAGTTATCCCTAGGCATGATAGTTGGGTGATTTGTCCAATTACGGATGGCGGATATAGTCAAATTTTAAAACACATTCACATTTTTATACAACGATCATCGAAATGTATAATCTGTATATTTATTATATACAACCTTTGGGAAAGATTACCGAGTTGACTTCAATTTCTCGTGTAGCAAACGATCCCAACATTAGGTGATGAAACCGTTTTCACCGAAATTTGTTGCATATGTATTGAAATTAAGTCAGAAGATTCTTTGAAGATGACTGTGCAGAAGAACACACCTATCGATAAGAATACAACTGTTCTCACGCCACTTCTCCATCAAGTAGCCATCCCTTTCCGTTTAGAAGCAGATGTGCAGTCTCTAACTGTATTGCACTGAATGAATCCATGAGATCTATTGGACACTCTGTCGACATCACTGACTTTTTAATTTTCCGCAGAGTTAAGAAACAATCTCAGAGGTTTACTAACGAGATAAGTCTACAGCTTTCCTTGATATTTCTTCTTGAACTGCTGCTCTAGATTATTCATATCGTCGGCGACAAGTCCAGCAAGAGATCGCCGCTTTCAATCTCTAGAGTCCAATTACTAAGAACGAGGCCTGGGTCTGATAAAGGCTCCGCAAATGAAAAAGTGATGCACAATCCAAGAGGCTTCGTCTTTCAAAACACAAAAACTCTATAATTACTAGGTGCTTTTCCATACAGATCAAACGTATCTAGCATACATGACATGCTGAGCACGAAATCACTGCTAAAAATGACTTCGAACATATTACCAGCGCATGTTGATGCAAATACGCTCATTTACTTTCAGCGAAATAAGACTGAACTGGTTTTCTCGTTAAATTATGGGAAAATATATTGTTAGATAAAAAAACTACTGATCTACTAGGAAGAAGGTAGAAGAGTGAACACTTCTGCTATCCAGAAGCATGGAAATCTCTCCCTATCCTGTAGGCTGACACAAACATGGTACACAACACTTCTGATATGACTAAATACATAGGTTCTTTGTAAAGAGTAAACATTTGCATTCTCTCTATTTATTTACACAAAACGTCATCACAGTTCATTTTTCATTATCTCCATCCTATTCGATCCCTGTGCCAAAAACGCATTTTAATCCGAATGGCTTGCACAATACTAGTCAATCCACAGTAAAATGTACGCTTTGAGTAAAAAAAAATAGCGTACATAGTTGAATCGATATCTTCCCGAGTAAGCGTAATCATTGAACAGTAGAATGACAGAAAAGACAAATGTCGACAACAGCGTTAAGATGTTTCTTTTTCTTTTTTTCCACATCACACTTTTTCCTAAAGTAATAGAAAATCGAAAGTCGAATACAGTAACTCATTACATACTGATCAGCAAAAGTGCAACTTTAGGATGGCAAGAAGAAAGTTCTCTAAGCCAATATGGTCCAAAACGACCACATCGCAGCCATCTTCTACTTTGTCGGCTGCCAATTGTTCTTTTCTTCCAGCCTCAACACCTGCTTCTCAGTAGCGACCTCAGACGTCGGGTAATCTTCCAGCTCTAATTTAGTATGATTATAAGCAACTTTCTCAAACACAGACTGACTCCTATTGATAAGGCTCGTTCTCTAGTTCGGCGATTGATTAGTCACTCTCGGCAGTCTCTTGAACGTAGTCTATGATGAAATTTCAAGTGAAACGGTAGAATGACCACGGCCATATGTTCTAAATTGCTTTAAACAAAAATTTTGAAAAAGCGCCTTCACTTCTCCTTTTTCTTACTAAACAAATAGCTTTATGCCCAAGGGCAAGGTTTTCTAAGTAAGAGATTTTGCGAATGTTCTCATTTTGGGGCAGCTTCTTCAGAAGATTATTTTTGATTCGGCAAATTGATACAAGACCTTGCTTAAACTGAAAAAAATATAAAGTTAAACCTTGAACTTGGACTGGTGAACGGAAAATAGTAACTACTATAACCTATTTAGACGTCGCATATGGTGGAGAACATATGGTCAAAACGGTTTAACTAAGATATATTCGCTCTATGTGAAGTACCACTCCGAAGAGATATTTTCATCGAAAGCAACAATGTATTTCAAGAAGGCAGTACAGTATAAGGCGACTTGCGAAAAGAGGATGACGGAATGACAGAATCACTGCCTCCTGCTGGCTTGATTCCTACCTTCAAACCTATCAATATATTGGGTCGTTTCATATGTTCTGACATTAGACCAAGAAAACATTAAATCTATTAACGAGAAGTAATTGAACCTGCATGATTTCAGTACCATTCAACAGCGTATTTTTGGGAACACTTCAGGATACAAATTTTCTATACCTGCTCCAAGATGGAGTTGTCTGAAGAACAAATTCGCTTACTAGCCATGCATGAATGGTGCTCACGGAAAAATGCTAGTTGAAGAGGGGCGCAAAATCGACTCTCTCGAGGCCGTGGACCCACGGCGTCTCCATCGCTAACTGGCAACGCACCCTGCCCATCAGAGAGAAGATTGCTGGTTCGACTATTTATCACGACTCTTCGCTGTAATTTTTTGGTGCTATCTTTTGATGTCGATTGAGCGCATGTGGCGCAGTGGTTAGAGGTGCCCTGCGTCGCACACGAGGTCACTGGTTCGATCTCGCGCTCATGGCTCACCAAGCCATCCATCCCTCCGGGTTCGGTAAATTGGTACCAGACAGGTCTCAGACTTGTTTGGGAGGATAAGCAGCACTGACTCGGTTCAGCGGGAGGCCACTGCGAGTCATTGTAAAGGCCAGATATGCATTCATTCACCTCAAACGAAGTTAAAAATTGAAGTCGAATGCATGGCGCATCCCTCAGGGATTGATCAACGCCGAGAGCTTTATCCTTTATCCCTTATTTATCTTTTGATGTCGATTAAACTCAAGGTTCTCCTATAACGCGATTATTATAGCAAAAAAAAAGCTCATTTCTTCAACATTTCAATAATTCATGATAAAAAACGTAGATTCAAGAAACATATCCAACGAACAATCCAACTTTTTTCGCTTTGAATGGGAACGTGGTAGTTTGTAATGTAATTCAGTTTGCAATTAAAATCCAAATATGCGTGACCTGCTTCGTTTTTAGCTCGCCCTAAAGACACTTGCCTGTACATATCTATAAAGAGATCCTCTTCAAGCAACTCAATGAAGCTATTAATAAAGGTTAGGGCTGTCCATCACTACGTGAGAGACCTGACACACCACCTGCTTCCGACGGTTTCACACACCTCATGTGATCGCATGAGTTACAGTGTTACTATATGAGATATGATGCGAGTTTATTGTAGAGCGAACAAAAAGATAACACCAAAAAAAAACTATGGTTTAGCGTCGTGGTAGATAATCGAAACAGAAAGCTTTTCCCGACTGACAGCTGTCGAGTGCCAGAGAGAAATTAAACATACTGATTCATACGCGGAGGGTTAGAATGAAGAGGAGCAGGGCAGACCATCGAGTGTTGCCACTTAGGGATGCAGAACGCAGAAGCCGCGCTTTCATGGTCCCGAAAGAGTTGATGAAGCATAGAACGATGGTACGATTGCAGAAATGACGGCTAGAAATAGTCACGAAACTTGAAGCAGAAGAGTTATCTGTAGGATCAGCCGCGCTGGCATTGTCCACAGGAAGCTAAATCAATCTTGAACGCCAGTTCACAGCTATCTTCTCCTACGCGAAATTCGTGCATGACTAGCAAGCGAACCTGCTCCCACAACAGCCCCATCTTCAGGCAAGTGCAGGCAATATGTTTACCAAAATGCTTGCAAGAAAATGCACATTTGACAAATACGAGAATCATGCATTTTCAGATCGTTGGGTTAACGAATTTGGTCATAATTGCTCCAATGCCAAAACATATAGCACAACCTGATATAATTACGAACTTGTCCAGCCATACCAAGCATTCCCGTTCGAACACGATATTTTGAGAAATACACGTAAACGAAATTCAAAGAAAAATTCTCGCGATCTCACATCGATTGAGTGAATTCGAGATAGATAGACAGCTTCCGAAAGTCGTAGAAGAAGAATATTCGTGAATTAATGGTGAAGAGCTTTCAACTGACTCTAGTCGTTAGCACGCGGCACATAGCAATCCAACCCTTCATCTCATTGAACTCTGCCCCAAGATGACACCCAAACGTCAAAGAAAAAGGGAATTGAAAGTATGAAGAGCTCCAAGAATAAAGACAAATAAGTACTGACGGTCCAACCAAATACCGGAGATGTCACGCATCTATTGCGTGGATCTTCATTATAGCTTGAAGGACAATGTGGGAAGTTTCGTCTCACGCCGCAAGGGTCAGATCTCACTCAGCTAATGTAGCAGCGGTGTATCTCGTGAGAAGACAGAAGCAGACAGCATGATGGATGCGAGGGTTATGTGGCAGGGATAGAAGAGCCACTTGCTTCTTCATAGACTGCGCCACCAACAGCTACATCGCTATCCCTTAACAAAATCATTATAGCTAGACGTTTACCTTTAGGCGGGAGCACCGTGGCCAGGTTGTTTTGATGCTGGTCCCAGTCCGTGTGGAGCAGAGTCTCACACATCAATTCTCTTTGTCAGTCAACCAGAACGTCATATGGAACGCCCCAACTAGGCTTTCCACGAGACTGCAAAGGGACTCGCTCAATCAGTGTTCTGCGCCGTTCAAGAAGGACGATTGAAAGAACTAAATGTTAGAAGTACTGGGATCCAGAAAGTAAGTAAAAACACTGCGAAGACGGATCATTTAAGTGTCAAATATAAAAGTGCCTCTAGACACCAAAGCACAATGATGGCAAATACCATGAGATGATGTTATCATAGTAATGATACAGGTAAGTTTTTTGGTCTTACGTTCAACTTAGCCCTAAAAAAAAACACTTTTTCCATACTTCCGCTATAGCAAACTGGTGCTAAGCCTTCATAGGAAAAGTTCTTCTTGATGAATAAAAGTCGACAAATGCATCTATAGTGAACTGCTAAAGACGATCTAGTAGGGCTCTTCCACAATTCCAAAAAGAATCAACTTGAGCAGCACACAGCGATGTCCCTAGAAGAGACAAGGTCTTAAAGAGCTACTTAAGACAATCATTGAATCAAAAACTTCCATGTACGATGAATCCAGAACAAGAGCGTATGAGGGAAATGCTTGGCATGATTTGTGACGGTAGGACGTAAAGTATAAATAGGATGAAGCACTCAGGGTTGATCGAATCCTCGAGAATGCGCCGTTGATTCGTCGTCTATTTTTGGCTACGGCTGAGCTGATTGAATGGCCATGACTTCCGTGGCCTGGCGATGGTATCAAGTCATGCTGTTTATACTCTCAGACAATGCTGATACGAATTGACCGATCCGGAATGATCAAAGTCTTGGTGAGTCTCGATATACTGTTAAACTATGAAACTCACTATAAACCATAATATCAATGCAGGATCTACTCATTACACTGTTGCCTGAACGGAGGGATATTAAAAAGAATTCGAGGAAGCCATAGCAGCACCGATGTGTATCAAAGTGTGCTACCACTTCTCAGTCTGCAGAGTATCCTATCGAACAAAAACGAAAAACCATTATAGCGTTGAATATGACGATAAATTGCTATATGAAATCAGAATACTGTTCATACTTGCTGCAGGAATATGAGGAAACTGCCATAAAGGATCACTAAATACTTTTGAGTGAGTAATTAATGAACAGCATTCGATTTTTTTTCCTAAATTTTAATTGATGATAACGAAGAAAAACCACCAGTTCAAGAACAATGTTGAACTTAACTAAGGAAATTAAGCTGGCTTTGGAGAACAATGACTAAGGTAAAAGTTTTTGAAGTCCGTATATATAAAGCACTGAGTGATTAAATCTTTGCTCCACATGATCTTTCTATTCTTTAATGTTAATAAGCTAACGACGCTCTCTAGAATCCAAAAACAGTGAAAAACCATCACCACACAGATAACATGAATAAGTATTTTTGTGTTCAAATCACCTATACTAGGCTGATGTGGATCAATTTCTCAACAGAAAGAATGCGACTTCACCTCGATGTGCTGCCTTTGTAGACAGCATAGCACAGCGAAAGATTAGAGAAAAACCGTGATTTTCCTTTTATAGGTAAGAGCAAAAACTGACTTATAGGCATTTTCATTGTTACAATT